>SKCR01030069.1:27500-43123 GCA_019454045.1 Zanthoxylum bungeanum
TTCAGTCTTTCCTTCCCTTCGGTCAGTCAGTCCTTCCTTCTCCTTCCCTTAAGGGGGGAGGGGGCTCGGGGGAGGGGGTTATCCCTCTCCAACCGGAAGGCCGCAATTCCGATAGGAATTGAATAAGGCCTTAACCGAACTAAGTAGCTCCCTCCTCCAAGGCCGCTATTCCGTAAGGAATAGAATAAGGCCTTTACCAAACTGTAGCTCGTCATCAACCAGACTTGAGAGGCATTCAGATTATTTGGCTTAATGGTTATTTCTCGAAATAAGCCAGATCATATTAGTTTAAATAATATGCAGGGGCTTCCGTAGAAATGGGGTATCAAGTTCATTGTTACATAAAGAAAACTTGGATTGATAGACATGTATATAAAATGTGTCTCTCTTGGAATATCCGGGATTAGTTGGACTAGTGTAAAATCTAACATGTGTAGGCACCGCATCATAACTGAAGTTGTTGAATGTTGTGATCTATTTATCCTCCATTGGATTTATTAACCTTTAAACACTGCAGCTAATGTATGCTTATAGTGGAAAATGGGAGGATGTTGCTAGGTTAAGGGACTCAAAAAAATGATGAGCTTCGTCCTCACTGTTCAGAATTTAGACAGTTTAATCTATTAATTGAAAATAGTTAGAGATTAATCAGAAGGATAAAGTTGACATTTAACATGGATGAGAATTAAAAAAAATAATAATAATCAAAACTCATCTATGTGGCTCCTCCAAAAAATATTAATATCATTCATTTATAATTAAAAAAAATACCAAGGATCTGTTAGATATTGTGGTTTGACCTGTGGTGAGATGACAAAACCGTATTTGTATCAAAACACAGTTTTTAAGTGTTTGATTAATGATGAGAAATTATGATTACTAATCGTGATTTTTTTCAAAAATTGAGTTTTGCAAAAGTTAAAAATTTTAGTTTTTCCCTACCATCAAAATATTAAAAAAGCGCATCACAATTATTTTTTAAGTATAAATCAAAATTTCATAACACTGTTCATGAACCACCGTTTGTTCACCACACTTTTCTAATCGCAGCACCTAACAGAGCCTAAATAATTTAAGAGTTTTTAGTCAATCGATTAATTAGAAATAGTTGGAAATTAATCAATAAAGATAAAATTGACATTTCGCATGACTGAGAATTAAAAAAAATAATAATCAAAATTCATCTCTAAGATCATAAAAAATCACTAAAATCATTCATTTATGATGAAAAATGATAAACAATATAAGAGTTTTTAGTCAAGTCAATATGAATATTGAATAAAGGTGTTTTGATACATATATAAATATTTATCCTTATTTAAGACAATATTTATAAATTAAATATATTGATGCATCGGTAATAATTCGTTTCAATTGAAACATATTTTCACTTTTTTTATCGTTTCTAATGGAATCTTTCTCTTTTCACATAAAATTATCACTTAAAATCTAAAAATATATCAAAAAATTAAGCATAGATTAAAAATTGAAATTTGACAATTTTTACTGCTAATCAGTTGGTCAAAATCTCTTGAATTTTCAGCATCAATTTAAAGAAATTAAAATCAACTCTATCAAAATAGCGATCTACGGTTAAGCGCCAATTAAACTGCACATTTTAGAATAATATAAGGTGGCAGGAGGTTCCTGATTAAACTATTGTCCCAGAAAGTCTTGTTCGAAAGAATTGGTGTATGCTTTTCTTCATTACCATATTTTTAAAAGCTTTACTGTCTTCTAAACAAAAAAATTCTTAATGACAATTACTGAAGTAAATACTAGAAGGACATTCCACATACAAATGGCAAATATGTTCTCTCTAGATAGCTTGAATAGCAATTGCTTTTGAACTCAATAATTTTCTATTTTATTTTGATAATCAATTTTGGGGCTGAAATATTGATCACTGAACGAATTTTTTTCCCCTTTGTGTTGTAAGGGCAGCTCGCTCGTCCTGGTAACTTTGTCAAAGCCTCAGGCCTTGATTTTCTTATTTTCTTGATAAACTTGAGACAATGCAAAGGGGTTTATGCTTATTCTTCCAAGACTTGAATGTGGATTTTGGATGGGGGAGAAAAAGAGTCTTGAGACTTGATTGGTTTATTGATAATTTTAAACTGCAGTCAGTAAATCAGTGAGAAGCCACAGGGGACATGCCCTATCTGGGCAATACTGTCTAAAGTCTGAAAAACGAGATACACATCCATAACCCAACCTCATTGGTATGCAAAGGATGCAGGCACAACAGGATAAGACATTTCCTACTTGTATTATTTGAGATACGAAGATGTATATTGGCTGGCATTTCCGATTATAAATTCCTAAGGATTTGGAGAAGGTAGTAAGAGTGGCAAAATGAATCAACGAATCGAATTCGTATCGAATCCTAAACGAATCGAATCAAAATGTGATGAATTCGTATTCAATTCGTTTATTAAACAAATCCTAATATCAGGATTCGATTCGTTTATTAAACGAATCGAATATAATATTCGTTTAGTCATATGATATTATTCATCCATATGTAATTAATATATTTACTAAAAATATTTCACCAAATATAGACAACATTATTTTTTCTATGATAATTAGCTATAATTTCTCGAATCTTAATTGAAAAATAACAATAACCAGTAAAAGAAAATAATAAAACGGATTCTAAACGAATAAACGAATCAATGAGCTTAAATTTGTATTCGATTCGTTTAATAAACGAATCGAATCGAATTGACCCATTTATTAAACGAATCCATTTTTCTAAACCCGTATTCGGTTTAAAGCGAATCGAATCGAATGAATAAACGAATCTTAACCAAATTGTCACCCCTAGAAAGTAGTGATATATGCAGTATTATCCATGCTTTTTTTTTTTTTTTTTTTTTTTTTTTTATAAAAGCTATTTCCAAGATTAAAACCTGATCAAGTGGATAACAAGTTAACACTTGATCATCGTGCTAGACACGACCTTCAAACAATAACAAATAACAAGTGATCCTTGAATAAGTAAAATTTTTCCCTCAGAATCCATGTCCCATGCTTGTATAAAACTATGGAAGTTTATGCTTTGCAGCAAACTACTGGAAGTCAAAAATCTATTGCACCAATGAGAGGCCTAACAGAAGTAGAACTTTTAGTGGCTTACATCAAAATCGCATCTTCAAAAATCTTTTGGAATATTCAAACTCATCAGTTTCCTTTTACTATGAGACTCATTAGTTAATGTTTAGCAAAAAAATAAGCTTGACTACTTAGATCATAAATATGCAACATTCACCTGATACAGTTGTCTTCTCTAGGGGAGTTCTGAAGAGCACAAACTGAATTTTACTCTTTATCATCTTTTGGTTTGGTTGAAATCGAATCCCTTCGTGGTCGATGCTTCTTACCCTTTAGTTTTCGCAAGGCCAATATCCAAGATGGAACCTCACAACCTGAAGCTTTCATTAAATTAGCTATGTTGCGCAAGAATGGAATATCGTCTTCTGTGTACAAAGTGATTGCTTCTCCACTCCTTCCTGCCCTGCCAGAGCGACCTATGTCGAATATAGACAAAAACTTGGTTTCAATTGACCGAAAAATGCCAATACCAAAAATCTTGAATAATAAAAATTTCCGTTGTTCTGTGCAAGTACAGAACAAGCAAGATTAGATAATATGAAGAATTGATACATTGCTGTGAAGTATTTTGCAGAGGCACAAAACAGAATAGTTCAGCATTGATGCAAAAGCGGCCACAAATCTTGGATTCTTTAAACCACACCCACTACATATCAGGGTTAAAAGGTTGAGAAACATACCTATTCTGTGAATGTATGCAGCAGCAGAATCAGGAAAATCATAATTAATCACACAGTTGACACCTTTGAAATCCATGCCTCGGGCAATGACATCAGTGGCAATTAAAACCCATGTTTTACCGGCTCTGAAGTCATCAACAGCATTTTCTCGCTGTATTTAATAGCAAAAAATCAGCATAAGCAACAAGAAAATCATATGATATGCAAGTCTGTAATATGAAATTGCACAATCCTTGTGAACACGGAATTATGCGGGCACCACTCAGAAGTTTGTCCATTAGTAAAATTGAACCATCTTACTGAAAGACGGGGGCATTTCTATTGCTGATACCAACGTTGTATAACCAATAAGGTTAAGGCAAAAATTGAGAAAACATCAAATGAATTCCAAGAGCAGCAGGTTTTTAATTCTAAACTTCTTCCAGGCTCAAAATTCAGGTTCAGGGCCAGATTTTTTCTCGCAGGTCACACAATGAAGTAGACACATTCAAGTATGACCACCATAATTATCATTTCTTAATTTACATAAGATTTTCACTTGACTAGAAATGCATACAAATGAATGTGATTTAGGTATAATGACAGCCAAAATAAGATTACCTGAGTTTGGGACAGATCAGAGTGGATAACACTGGCCCTAATGTTGTCAAATGCCAGCTCCCCATAAAGTTCCTTGGCTCGCTCCTTGCTTTGCACAAAGATGAGTACTGGTGGATTCAGGATCTATTACCAAGTATGATATTAGAGCAAGAACAAGTTGCCAAGATGGAGGAAACAGTACAGCGGTTAGAAAAAATCAAGGACAGCCAAAATAGGGATATTTGTTGCATTATCACTCTACAATTTCCCAGTGAAAAACTGCTAAAATAGTAAAATGAATAAGCATGTTGAATTATATTTGGACATTTCTGTAGGACTTCATTCAATGCAACCAAAATCCAGAGATAATAGTAGCTATTTGACATGTAGTAGACTTATATTAGCACACACAAGGTTATGGATTAGATAACCACATCAAACCAGTTAGAATCATGCCAGAAAAAAGATTTACATTTGTTATTGTCTTATGGGAGGAAGTAACCACAGTTAACTAATGCATATCATTTAATTTAAAAGAGCACCACTGCACTCCAGCTAACTATAAATCATTACAATATGATGTGACATTTTATAAATAGGTTGAGCAGAAATTTTCAAATCAACTTGGAAGTTCTCTCCAGTGTTGTTAAAGGCACAAGGCGCACTAAGACATAAAGGGTCATAGGGCCTAGATGTTGCCCGTGCCTCCGGTACGGTGTTACAAAATTTACAGAGAGATTAAGATTCTGTTATTTAATTTGTTTGTTAATTTTCAGAGATATTCTATCATAAAATGATTTTATTTTTTAATTAAATGATTTTATTCTTTAATTTATTTGGTAGTTTTCATTTTCAATTTTTATAGAGATTCTATAATGAAATGATTCTTTATGAGCCATTAGATTATAATGAAATGATCTGAGTCGCCAATTAAGCCACATAAAGATAGCCTTTAGATACATTATCTCTCTTAATCCTAACCATCCGTTACACTCTCTTTCCCCCCACACCATTGTGCTTTATAATATAGATATATATCATCCAATTAACTAAAATAAAAAGAAATCAATGAAAACATATAAAAAATAATTACAATAATACAAAATAATGTGTTTGTTGAAATTTAAAACCCACCCTAAAACCCATCTTAATTTATTAATATAATGTTATACAACTTAATTTCAGGTTGGGTGGATCAATTTGACTAGGGGTATTCTCATATTTTTATGACCCGATGAAGGTCGTCTGGCCTAACCCTTCATGCCTGGTCTGAGCCTCGCCTAAGCGCGCCTTTGACAACTATGGTTCCCTAGACTACAATATCAAAAATTAATGGAAACCCACAGTTAGCAACAATTTTCGCACAAACAAATTCAGTCACGAAAAATCCCAAACAAGAATAACAAATCTAATCCTATTTATTCCAGATGAAATAGGGTCACCACAATAGCTAAAGATGAATGCTAGGAATAATGAAATAAATATGCTTTCTGTCACATGCTTAATTGTATCATACCTCTGCAAAGCTTTGACGAAGTGCAAGAAGTTTCCCTTCTTCACTTCCAGCGAAAACCAATTTCTGCTTGATTGATTCAGAAGCTGTATTCCTGTTCAAAATCACAGAAATATAACGGATGCCCTATACACATGCTGTTCTTTTAAGAAATTATATTCTCATACTTACTTCCTGCCAACTATAACTCTAACAGCATCATGCATTATTGATCTTGCAAGCTCCTCGACAAAATCAGGTAAAGTAGCACTAAACAATGAGCGTACTATCGAAGGATTAGAACATGCTTTCACCACCGGATCGATCTGCTTTAACAAGTTGCCAACCTCAAATAGTTTATCAGCTTCATCAAGGACAAGATATTCAACCCTACACAGCAAAAACATGCGAGAGGCATTTCAACATCAGTAATGGAAGGAACAAACAAACTTACAACATAACTCAGTGATACAAATATTCGGCTGCCCATTATAGTAATCTTTGTAATCATTATAGCAGTCATCTTATACCCAACTGAATTTGATTGACTCCCATCCCACATGGGTTTCAATTTCAGAGGAATATTCAACACCATCTGAAGTCAATCATTATGTTACCAAAACTAGGGTTAAAACTATAGTTAGTATCCAACTATCCATATTTGAATCTAACACAATGAGACATGCAGGCATACAGAAAAATAAACTTCAAGTAACACAAGATATTATTTTCATAGATAAATGCACACATGCAGGCATGGTGGCGCCCAACTAATTAGTTATAAATATTGTTTCGAAAAGCTTTCTCATCAATTACTGAAAATAACTTCTCAAAGTAGTAGGTTGAAAAATAATGAACACTTGTTTCTAGATTCAAAACCAAAAATCTGTTATCCAAGAAAATTATTTGTAACTAAATTGTTACACTAAGCATGAACAAGTCTAGTACTATACAGCTATACTATTTCTCAAATGCACTTTAATTTAATAGCTTATAGTGAAATGTAGTCCGCCAGCACAAACCTACTTAAATCAATCTTCTTTTTCCGGATAGCCATTTGTAGTCGCAATGGCGTAGATATAAGTATATCACAAGAAAATTTTGACAAATCAGCACTTCTTACAAGTTCTTTCTTCATTAACTTAATCTGAAATTTATTTCCTTTAGCCAGTTTTTTGCATTCCCGGGTTGTTTGAGCTGCTAACTCTCGTGTAGGACACAAGATAATAGCTCTAATGCCATCTTTTGATGTACACTGATCATTAAGAGAAACTTCATCAGACAAACTCAAGCATCAGAATTCACAAACAAAAGTAGTTGAAAGGAATGAACAATACTTTAAGTTTTATAAGCATAGGACACAGAAAGGCCAAGGTTTTGCCAGATCCAGTTGGAGCACAAGCAAAGCATTCTCGATCCTGAGAACAAATGACCCAGTCAGCTATCATCAAAAGCTAGCAACACGCAAAGAGCATTTAATTCCAACTCAACACATTTCAAAGTTCGATGAATTTAAAAGGCATTTAAGCAACTTCTGATCTTTTTTATTTAGCAAATGAAATAGGAAATGTTGAAGGGAAAGCAAAGTTAAAAAAGAAGGAAGCATAGAAGTAAAATCAGTGACGGGTGAAGATGGATTAAATTAGAAGATCATACAGATAGAAGCACAGGAATAGCCTGCCTTTGGATTGGGGTTGGCTCTTTATAGCCAAGTTCAGCCAAATTGCGCAACAAATTCGACTCACATCCAAATCTGCAGACAAACCAAGCAAATATCCACTCTCAGCCATAATATAGCAAGGAAGCATATAATGAGAAACAATATGGACAGATAAGGCAGCAGCAATTATGAAATTTGTAAAGATAAAAAAAATGGGAAGAAATTTCCATCTATAACAAGAATCATAGAACTACGAATAAGAAGATGATGATGGCACTTGTACGAGACAGAATAAAACAAAAACCAGAAACACTATCCCACATTAATGCATTATGATCATAAGACTCCCAATGGTAAACCACATTGCAACAACTTACGCGGAAGTAATTATTCAAACAAAGATGTCTTAAAATAACTGGAACCAACATGTTACACACAAAACTCAAAAAACAGCTATTCTCACAAATATAACTATACAACGACAATTACAGGAATAGTAGAAACATAGACTTATTCATTATCATTCCTAAGGAAGGAGAAGGATGAAACAGCGGCACTGAAGAATAAAATCGAATTTTGCTTCAGTTAATTTATATCAATATTGAAGGAACCACGACTTTAGTTGTCAAATATCCTTTCAACAGTCTAAAAGAAAGAAAACCATGTTAGGAAAGCCAGAGTAAAGGTAAATTTTAAGTCAAAATCATGTATTGGCGACATAATAAAGTACAATAATTGGAAAAAAATAAACATACCCTGAGCTGAGCTCGACAAAAGTCGTAAGAGGAGAGGGGATATTGGTCCCAGACACATGAATGTTATACTTCTTCCTAAAAACTGCATCCCGCTGACCTCATGAAATATTATAGTACAATAATAAGTCTAACGCATAAAGATAAACATAATAATGGCAACGACAATGTGAAAAGAAAAGAAAAGCAAATCAAAGGTAGAAAAAGAACCTCCATTTGTCTATATAATTCTTTAATTGCTTTCGAAGGCCCATCTTCCTCTTTCTTATTCTCTTCATTTAAGACAGGTGGTAATTGCTTTGAACCCTTAAAGACATCAAATCCTTGCACCGTTTCTTTTAAACAGAGCAAGCCAACAATAAGTTTATCGAAAATTTAACATGAACACTAAGCAAAAGAAAAGGAAAAAGACTACCAGCAGCAATTGACTTCCGCTTCCTCTTCTTGCCAGAGGACACCATTACTTCCTCAGGTTTGGTTTTTTCACTTTCGAACAAGCTAAAATCATCCACTGAATTTTCACTTTCTTTCTTTTCCTAAATCGCATATAATTATTAACAATTATGACTCTTTTCTTGAAAACCAAATGTTAAAGAAACTATTACCTTAAACCTGGCGAAATCGCTGGAAAATTTTTTCTTATCGAAATTAATGCCAGCAAACAAGAAAGAGGCGCCTTTCTCCATCGCCACTTTCTCTACAAAACAATTAAAGCAAATAGCCGAACTAGAACTAGTGAAGAATACACGAAGCAAAAGACGCAATAATAAGTACTTAAATTGGGCCTTCTTTAATTGTGCTTCAAATTTGATTGGATTGGGCTAAAGCGTGCAATTACATAAATCTGTTTGGGAAGTAAAAAAAATAAAAATTAAAAATTAAAAACGCAAGGGATTTTTTTGTGAACTCTAGCTTAAGGGTCGGACCATGATTTATTGTGAGGAGAATAATGTAATTTTGAAGATTAATTAAAATGAATAACTTCGATATGGTGTTAATTATAAATTTACTTGTGGTCACACCAACATACATGCATTCTATTTGAATGCGAACAACAACCTTAGCATAACAGACCCATACTCTAGTGACTGCAGTAACTCAATTCCTCGATCTCAGGCTCCTGATCGATTATAGCTCACCAAATAAAGCTACCTGCAAAACAAACTATGGAGTTGGGGGTCAAATCGTTTGAACGACCTGGTGAGTGGATACTAAAAAAAACAAACCATAAAAAAATTCTAAAACATGTCCATAAACCATTTTTCATGCATGTGTCATCAAAAACATATCAAGCGCTCAACGCCCAAGTCGCGCGCATAGGCTGAGTGAAGAACGAACGATCCCTTGTCGACAAGGTAGCGGGTCAATCCATTTCTGATGGATGAGACCCTAACGAGCACCCCGGCGGAATGATGAGTTATAAAAACATATAAAAAAAATATACAACGAGCGTCGGGGCGGAAACATAATATCAATCGATCATCTCAGCGGAAACATATCATGAAAACATAAAACGAGTGCTGAGACGGAAACATATAAAAACATCATGCATATTCTTCATCAATTTAAAACCTTAAAACATGAAAAGAAATTTAAAACACAAGTCAAGAAAATATAAAAAAAAAAAAGCATCCACTCACTGAGATTGATGATTGTCTAGAAACTCGCTATGGAATCGCTAACGATGTGAGCTCCTGTCAGTAACATATAATAAATCGAATTCATTAGACTAGGTATGGAAAAGTAATTCTTAAACATGAATTAGGTTATGCAAGACATGAGATACCAAATTCACTAAAAAGTCAGGGTACTCAGGTTATCTAAGGATTTTACGAACCTAGATTCAAAGTTACGGAAGTGTGGTAGCGAAATTTCAATTTTTGCCTAATGGTTAAAATCATCTGCTCAATGGTTAACTTCGAAAATTCACTACAACTAATTGGGATGGAATCAAGGGCTGAAATTTTAATAAGATAGAACTTAATGTGTCTAGTTTATGTTGGTTTTTACGGATTTCAGTTTCAATTTCGAAAACTCAAGTTCTAAATCGAAATTCAGGGGCTGCTCAGAAAAAAAACTGGAAGCAGTGGCAACATGTCACTCAACTTCAAAAATTCGTTTTGGTTTTATCCCAAGTCCAACAATTCCGATTTTTTGATATGTTGAACCTCATAGTGTCTAGATTATTAAGAATTTTACGATTCGGCATTCAGAGATCTAGAATTCAAGTTATAGCTAAAACATCTCAGCTTGTCTACACTACACAGGAACAAAGCTTACTGCCAAACACCTTAATTTACAGCCCTAACTAAGCCATTTACTTCAGCCATAATTTCCTTGCATTCTAACAAAACAATAACACCCCTTCATACTAAAACTTAGATCAAAATTACCCCCTACTACCGAATTATAACTCCACATAAGTCACCATTAAATTTTTAATTTTTAATTTAGCAACAACTAAATGTTTTCACTACACAACACTGCCATCATTTAGAAGTCAACCATCAAGAATTTTCCCCAATGGTAGAAATCTTCTCAAATAGCCAAATCAGGACATTTTCTAATTTAACAACAGACTTCCTATTAATCCCACACCCTAGCATGTAATATTTGCTAACACAGCATATACTAACATACATCAATATAAACACCCCCAAGAATAATCTCTTAAATCGCTGAATTCATCTCCCCCTAGCACCAAAAATTCCTTTTCTTTCCCAATTACAATATCTCTAACAATAACATATCAACACTCTAGAGCCATCAATCCTTCCAACCCACAAAGTCAAAACAATCCCATAGACCCATTTCAAGAAATAGCAGCAAAACCTACCCAATAATTACTAAGTTATTTAATCCAAGAAAAGCATGAAAAAAGAAGAAGATAATTACCTCTTGAAATTGGAAAAACAAAAACCCCAAATTCTCATCAATTACCGCCGTGAGGGAGAGATTTAGGGCTTGGATTTACTTGTCTTCCTTGACAAATAGAGCACAACTACTATTCAGAGAGTAAAAGGAACGGAGATTGGTGGCTTAAGGAAGCAAAAATTTGAAGTCTATGGCTGTGTTGTTCTTGACCCAAAAATGGCGTGAAGAAGCTTGATAGGAAGAGGAAATTGTGGGCATAAGAGAGTGATATTTCCATTCTTTTATATGACTCCAAGAGAAAAATCTAGATAAAAGGTTAAAAAAATTGAAATGAAATAAATTTTTAGTTATTCATTTTTTATTCAAAGCCCAATTAATTTACACCCCTCATTAACTCCTCAAAATATAGCTATGACATAAAAAAAATTTGTCCACAAATTTTTAGCTCTTCATTTGGCTTAAAAGTAGGGGTGTTCACGGGTCTGGTCGAGTCGGGTTTTTCGATTTTTTTTATGACCCGATCAGGTCGGGTTATTTGACCTGAAACCCGAAATTCGAGAAGCTGACTCTCGCGGGTCGAGTCGTAACGGGTCGGGTAAAAAACATGTGGGTCGGGTCGGGTCAACATAATATGCAGTAAATATAATATATATATTTTATTGATACAAATTTTACAAGAATTGCGTGTAGCTCCCATGGCAAAGCTAGGGATGGCAATTTCCGGATCCGGACCCGGGTCCGGCCGGACCCGGGTCCGGATCCGGAAGAGAATTCACTTCCCCGGGTCCGGTTCCGGACCCGGGTAAATATTCCCGGGTCCGGACCCGGGTCTACCCGGTCCGGATCCGGGTAGACCCGGTCCGGACCCGGGAATATTTACCCGGATTCTTTTTTTTTTTTAATTTTTTTAAATTTTTTTAAAATTTTTATTGTATTATTTTATATTCATATTTGTATTTTATTAGTTTTATTTCAATTCTTTTAATTTTTTATTAAATTCTATTATTTTTATATATATATGCCCATATATATTTATATTTTTTATTAAAATCTAATTTATTTTTTTTTTTTTTAATTTATTTTTTTTTAATTTTTCCGGACCCGGGTCTACCCGGGTCCGGACCGGCGATCCCGGGTCCGGACCCGGGATCACCCGGGTCTTAATATTAAAGACCCGGGTCCGGATTTTTTGATTCCGGACCCGGGTCTACCCGGACCCGGATCGTCCGGGTCCATGCGGACCCGGGCCGGGTCCGGGTATTTTTGCCATCTCTAGGCAAAGCCTTTGTTTAGTTTATAGTTATTCTCAAGTTTGATTCCCCCAATAACATTTCATTTTTAAACAAAAATATTAGATTAGGGCAATGGCAGGATTCGAACTTGGGACCTTCTGAACACCAAGTATTTAGCTTTGCCAATCCAACTACCATTACTTAGGGTTAATATCGTATCATTAATAATATATATTATAATTATAATATCAGTGACATCGGGTCGGGTCAGACCCGAGTTTTCTGGCCTAAACCCGCGACCCGACCCGTAATTTCGGGTCGGGTCAGTTCGGATCGAAATTTTGTAAATTTTTTTTGAACCCGCGAGGGTCGGGTCGCGGTTGACCCGACCCTATGAACACCCCTACTTAAAAGTATACTTAAACCTGAATATTTCCGCAGCCACCGGATTAACCCGAAAAAAAATCCAAACTAAAATTAATTAAAGTTTTTTTTTTGGGATATTACACGAAAGTGCCTTAGGCACCCGAGATCGGTCTTGAAAATTTTTTCTGCCATTCCCTTTGCTTAGCTGAATATAGTAAGCTCCTTCACTGAAATTTTGCTTCTGTTTTTTAACAAAATTTCAGCCCTGGAACAGTGTAGGCATTGCATTTTCGCATGTGAAACCCGATGATGAGTCTCAGTTGGAGGCACTACCTTTTTAGCTAAGGATATTGCGGGAAACGGAGGTCGGAAGGGGACATTCAGAATAAGTACGTCATCATATTCATTTCGCAAGTTCACTGTCTTCGTTAGTGCTGCGTTCGTTACTTCGTTCGAACGTCAAACAGATTGCGGGCGTTCGTGTAGCGTTCGAATGGGCGTTCGAACGGCGTCGGTATTTCTAATTTTGCTGCTAGCCTCGCACCCCAGCCCAATTAGCCAACCAAAGCCCATAAAACACATCCCAATTAATAAAACACATTTAAAACACATGGGAAATTAAATTAAATATTAATTAGATAATGTAATTAAATAAAATAATTAATTAAGTCATATACCAAATTAAATAAAACAAATAAAATCTAAATAATCACCAACCAAAATAATAAAAATACTTACACAAATTAAAGAAATTGCATGCCTAATAAAGATAAATCAAATATATTATATACCAAACTTAACAAATATCATGCCTAATTAAAATCAATCATAACAAATTAAATATTTTGTATTCCTAATCTAAACCAAATTTGTCCCCCCCTCAATCTTTGACTTTCCTTGCTCAACACAAAATCAAATCCCTTCCTTGTGAGACAAGGTGAAGCCCTAGCCATTCTCTATATAAATAACCCCTAACCAAGACATGCACTCCCCTAGCTCATACACAAGACTTACACGAAAATCACAACACCAAGAACCCTAGCCACTCATGGCAATAGCAAGAAGCACAAACAAAACTCTTATCTTCATATCTCCTCCTTTGGCCGAGAATACCACCATCCTTCATCCCCTTCATTGCCGAATTTTAACAGCCATTACAACCACCATACAGCCCCTAACCACCACTGAAAACCACCTCCATAAACTCCCCACACATCACCGAAAATACACCCCCAAAACAGCAGCCAAATCCTCTTAAAACAGTCCATAAAATCCTCAAAACAGTAACATAAAAACTGCATTCATAATCCTTAAAATAATCACACAAGACTACACTAAAAACCCACAAAAAACACTCGGAACAGTCCGTTTGAAACGTCAAAACAGGTGACCTGAACAGTGAGCAGCAAAACAGAGGCCGAACAGCAGCAGAACGGAGACCGAACAGCAAGCAAAACAGCAAAGCAGTGAGCTAGGACGCTAAACCAGTGAACCGGAGAAGTTGAGGAGCCTTACCCTTCCGACGTCCGTGAAACGCAAGCCTGAAAGTTGGCAAAAAGGTTAGACCTGAGGGTATTTTCCACACTCGTTTTCTGTTTTATTTGTATTATTTATTGAGTATTGCTTGCATGATTGTTATGTTGAAATGCATGTTGTGGCCCTTGAGTAGATAAATATGCATGAATTATGAGATGTTGTATGTTGTGGCTTTGGAATAAAATGAGAGATGTGTCAACTCTCGCGGTATATCGAATGGAAACCCGGACATAAATTTCATAGCAGATTCCGAATGGACGGTAGTATGATCTGTACTCGGGATACAATTCAACGTACCGCTTGAGTAAACGGCGCCCTCTTTTGTTTTATGTTGCTTCGGTTTGTTTATTTTCTGTTATTTGAATTCTGTATGTTACTTTTGTATGCATGATACAATCGAGCGCATGGGTTTAGTAAGTGCGATGAAAGGTCCTCTATTCAGAGGGGTTGAAATCCTTTACCACGATGCTTTGCCGCGCCGGTTGATGTGTGTTCGGTTGAATGCAAGATACGTTCAATCGAGCATACTAAGTTTGACATTATTGTTTCTTTATTCTTTGTATGCATGATTCAATCGAGCGCATAGGCTTAGTAAGTCGGATTAAAGGTCCCCTATTTGGAGGGGTTAAAATCCTTTACCACGATGTTTCACCGCGTCGGTTGATGTGTGTTCGGTTAAATGCAAGATACGTTCAATCGGGTACACTAAGTTTGATATTATTGTTTCTTTATTCTTTGTATGCATGATACGATCGAGTGCATGGGCTTAGTAAGACGGATTAAAGGTCCCCTATTTGGAGGGGTTAAAATTCTTTACCACGATGCTTTACCGCGCCGGTTGGTGTATATTCGATTGGATGTGAGATGAGTTCAATCGGATACGTGAGGTCCCACATTGTGGATTTGTTTGTCTATGAATGTGTTGCATGCATCAGGTCTGGTTCCGTTCGAACGCGTTCTCGAACGCCACACGAACGCGAACCTTCTGTTTCCCGTTCGAACATATTTTACAAACGCTACTCGAATGCACATGCATTTTGTTTCATCAGGTCTAGATCCGTTCAAACGCGTTCTCGAACGCTATACGAACACGAACCTTCTGTTTACCGTTCGAACACGTTCTCAAACGCTACGCGAACGCGCACGTATCTTCTTAGTGTTTCATGCATCAGGTCTGGCTCCGTTCGAACGCATTTTCGAACGCTATATGAACTCGAACCTTCTGTTTACCGTTCGAACGCGTTCTCGAACGCTACACGAACGTGCACCCACTGAACTGAGTTTTTTCATTAGATTTCGTATATAATTGTCCCTAGTAGCTATTCCTTCATATGA
>SKCR01030070.1:0-43964 GCA_019454045.1 Zanthoxylum bungeanum
TTGTTTGAGTCAGAGAGAGAGTCCCACCATTTTCAAGTTCAAGATCTTCTTAAGGAGTGCCCCTTGAAGAAGAGGAATCCAAGTTATCCTGGGAGAACATTAGCCACAAAACCCGTAGAGCACCGAGACGGGGCTAATAAGTTCTTAAGGACAGAGATTCATCTCGACTTGGATGTCATTTATAAGGTTTTTCTAGTTCTCAAGGTTTTAGGGTTTATGTTATTTTTGGTATATTAGGTTAGATTTGTTCTGGAAATCTGTTTGATGCATGTTTATTTTATGTTTAATGACACTAAACATCCAACATTAACATTATTGGCCCAAATGGTTGAGGTAAGAGTACTTTACTAAAATTGATAATGGATTTGGAGAACCAAAGACGAGGTGAGGTTCTGCTATGGAAACATAATGTCCTACCAAACAATATTGAGAAGAATCAGGTGGTTTGCTTTCATCATTGATGTTGGTTAAATGCCCTAGATCCAACATGAATAAATATGTAATTTTATATAATTGCATTGATTAATAAAATTTAGCATTTTATTTATAAGCATTGTCCATAAGTAATTTAGACTACTTGTAAATTAAAGTCCTTAGAATGACAATAAAGAAATTAAATTAGTTTAATTTATGAGATCCAGTCATTCTTAAATATTTCCGATCAGATGATTATCAACGCAGGACATTGATAGATCAAGTTTAGATCGGCATATGTTATGTCTGCTTCTTTATCGAATGAAGGTAGCTGATCTCATAAGCTACTAGTGAAGGTGTTCACTTAATCTAACATATGGATGTTTGTTGGAGAACAAGTACATCAAACTGACCCGCTTGAGAACCCATGTGGAGTGTTATCCACATGTCTAAAGGATTTCTCTTTGTAATGATAGTATGAATGATCCTTAGACTTGAGATCTCCATGGCATCTTGTATGTGGATCATAGATGCTTTGACATTACACCTCTGTAGTCCATAGCGAGATTGCGTATAGGGTAATGATTGGGCAATATGAAAAGCGTACGAAGATAATGAGTGATCAATAAAGGATTTGCCGCTCTAGATAACATAGAGACGATATCCCAAGAGGCATGATTTGACATAAGTGATAATATAAGTCCATGGCCATGGCGAGTTCTGAAAGAAGTTTCAGAAACTCTATATATATATTATCAACTTAAGTCAATATTCTAATAACCATGATTTAATATAGTAGACATTTTCCATACTCTAGAATCGTTGGCGGGATATGTATAAGGCGAAAGGATTGAATTATACGGTAATCGTATATGGAATAGGTTTCACTAAAGTTAGTATTCTTTCTTAATTGAGGGTCATGATGCATTGCTAGATACCGCTCTTGATCTATGGAAATTAGTTTCTTAATTAAGGAGTTAATTGAGGATAAATTAATTAGATTAATTTATCGAGACTTATGAAGTCTATAACTATCTCCATTGCCAACATAAGAAAGAACCTAATGGGTCACACACTTTAAAGTATTGAGGAGTTAATGATAAATTATGTAGATTTAAGTTTTAGGACTTAAATGTTAAGTTCTTAAACTTTGGGGTAAATTCGTAATTTTAGAAATTATGGATAAAAATTGAATTCTGGAAATTTTAGGACCATGGTGCAAATCTAGAAATTATGGGTTGTTTCGTAATTTCCAAAAGTGCAGGGTCATTTTATAATTTCAAAAGTATAAGAGCTGAAATGTAATTTAACAAAGTGTTTGTATTAAATTATAATTTCAGATTTATAGTATTCTAATTTAATTAGAATTGATAAATTTTATTTAATTAATTTAATTAAATAAAATAGGATAATGGTTGTTTATTTGGGATTGATTAAAATCCCTATTTTAATAGGATTAAATCTTATCCTATTAATTTAAATTTGATTGGAATTAAAACAACTCACATCAAAAGCCTATAAATTAAGCCCTTGCCATTAACGTGAAATACAACCAAATTGAAACAAAAAAAATTGAACCAAAAATTGAAGCAAAATTGGAAAGCAATTTTTGTCTTTCACGTGAGAAAGAAAAGAATTTAAAAGAAAATTTTGATTTTTCTTTAACCAAAATTATTTTATTCCCAATGTTCCATAAACCCTAAAACAAGTCTCTTTTCTTAAGCTAGCACTAAGAAAAGACATTTTCATAATATTGGATTTGAGAAATCCAAAATCCTTAACTCTCTAGTTCGTGTGGATACCGTTGGAGGCCAAACGTGTGGGTGGCTTTGAAGAATTTACGAGGAACGGTACGAGGATTACTTAAAGGTTTAAAGTATGTTGTTATTTATGTTTTATAAATAAATATTATCATGAAGCTTGAAAAATTAATTATGATCTTGGATTGAAAATTTAAGTTTAAAATTGAAAAATTTTAATTTTCCGCCTCATATCGTATGCTAAATTTCCAACAGTGGTATCAGTAGCCTAAATTAAATTGCATGCTTTTGATATGATTTTATACATATTGTGTCTAATACACTTATGAATTTCCAAATTCATTTACCAAAATTTGGCTTTCCAAAAGTCAAAGGTTTAATGCCAACCACTACCATCAATCAATCAATCAATCAAATTGTCACATCACTCAAACTGACATGTGATTTGACACTTGATGTGACTAATGATTTGACGCTTGATGTGACTTGTGGGCTGCACTTGAATTCGAAATACGAGTGTGCTCGTAAACACTATCGGGCTCGGGTTCACTAATTCCAAATTAACGAATTTTCCGTTGCGACGTAATTAAATAATTATGCCTAGCAAAACTACTATTCACGTCGCTAACGAATTAATTCTAAATTAACTCGTTTGCCCGAATTAAATTCTAAATTTAATTCCGCATCGAAATCCAATTTCATATAATATATCGAATATATTATTTTATCGATTAAATATGACGGGACGACCTCAACCAAAGTATATTGATTGTCGCAAGTATTAGCGGTGCAAGTCTCAGGTTAAGACCAAATACACCTACCCTGATTTCGGACTTCCATAGACACATAGTCATACTACCAATGGAATTCCGAGGGGTCTATCCAGAGAGAAGCTGTTTTCCGTACCATCGGTAAAACACAACCTCCTACTACACTTGCATGAGTATCATATACCAAAATTTATGAGAACTATGCCGTTATGCCCTCACAACGCGCACAAGTGTAATACTAGTCTTTTACGCTTTATCGATGTCCAATCTCGATAATACTCTGACTAGGGATATTTAATGATTAAAACTTCGTGGATTGATACTGTCTCATATCATCTCAATCCAGGTACTAATCATAAGGACCTCCTATCATTTATACATCTTGGTGATCTAATCAAAAATGATAAGAAAGCAATTTCCTTTGTCACATAGTTAATTTGTACAGCATCACCATGATCTGTACAAATAGTGATGATATGGGTCATAACTGTCCAATAATCTCCCATTTGCCTATAGCCAGTCACTCGAGTGTCCTACACCCGAACTATGTACGGTTCGCTCAAATTACTGAGAAAAAACTTTCGTCAGCGGATTTGCATGATTATCATCTGATACGATTTATTCGATCATCACATTACCACGATGTATGATCCGAACGTATCAGATGAATATTTGAAGTTTATATATGGATCGTTGATGAGACCATTAATTCATTAGCCTGTGCTGTAGCCTAGCTCAGCTGCTAACAGAACTATTCCTAATCTGATTAGGATTATTATCAATCCATAAGGCTTTTATTTCTGCCTCTCAGCTGCAATAATAATCCACTTTTGTTGTTTATTCGGTAACAGTATCTTTCTTGGAAGATTTCCAGCTCACTGTTCCGTTATTCAAAATTTATAGTATCGTTCTTACGACTTATAGTCAAGTTTATCGGTTAGGAAACTTGCAGCAGTGAACCCAGTCACTTCAAGTTCTCCTTCTCCATAGTTTAATACAGCATCCTTAGATCTCTAAGATACTAAAGGATGTTCTTAACATCAATCCAATGACTATCACTTGGATTGGCCCGATTGTGACTCCATATGCTCAAAGCGTATGAGACACCAGGTCGCGTACATTTATTATAATGTACGAGTTCTCGGAGAGTACTAACAACTTTAAATCTATCCCAATAGATTTTTATTCCTAGAATAAAGGTTGTTTCTCCCAAGATTTCTACGGAGAATTTTTCTCGAAAGCCAAGCTTTCACCGATTATAATATGGGAATATCATTTCCAAGAAATGACATATTATCATTATTATACAGGACATTCACTGTCAGTACGCTCCCACTAACCCTCTTATATACACAAGAATCATTTTGTTTTTGAATTAAATCATACACCATTATGATTACATCAAAAAGATAATTCCAAGAACCCAATGCTTGCTTCAATCCATCCATGGATCGAATAACCTGCAAACCTAGTTTGCTAGTTATAGTAGGACAAAACCGTCAGGATGTTGAAAACATCCTCCAAAAGGTTTCCTTTCAAGGAAAGCGATTTTCCCGTCCAGCTGTCATATTTCATAAATGAAACATGCAGCATTAGCAAGTATTATCCAAATGGATTTACTGTGGCAACAAGTAAAATGTTTCATCGTGATCGACACAATGTTGATAACGATACCTTTTTCGCTACAAGCCTAGCTTAGTACGTTGGTATGTTGCCTTCCATGTATGTCTTCCTTGAAGACTTAATAGTACCAGTAGGCACAATGCCTTCTGGTACAACAACTAGTATCCAAACTGGTTGATATACATGGAATCCATTTCATATTTTATGGCACTTTGCCATAATAGGGAGTTGATACCTTGTATCACTTCCTCATACGTAGTCAGTTCGTATTCCTTAATAAGATTGACATCTTTATGAGGTGAGATCAGAAACCCATATCCCAGGTTATTTTCTGATTCTCTCCGACTTACGCGGTTCTTGTGTATTCGAAGATTACTGGTATAGTTACATCATTGATGAACTATTTGTGTTCCATTAGGAATCGGTGCCTGGAATAGTATTACTCCGATTTTCATCGAGTTTTACTTTCCTCCCACTTACCACTGCATATAGGTATTCCTCTTAGGAAAATCGCATGGTGAGCAACAATTACATTGTTCTCTTGTGAGTTGTATAAGTACTATACTTAGGGTTTCCCTAGGATAACCCACAACTTTGGCACTTATCCGATTTGGGTTCTAGTTTGGTATCATCCAAACATATGCCTAGCATACCCAACTCTTCAGGAATGAGAAAACCCAGTTTCTTTCTTGTTCATATCTAATATGAAGTCTGTCGAACAGATCTTTATGGAACCTTATTCAAAATAATTTTTGCACTGTTTATGCGTATCCGTTGAAGGAAATGGTAGTTCAGAGCGACTCATGATTAACCTTATCATGTCCAACAAAATTTGGTTTCTCCGTTCGGACACACCGTCAAACTGACGTGTTCCGGGAGGATTCCACATTGAAAGAATACTATACTCTTTCAAGTATATGAGAAACTTATTGCTTAAGTATTTTCATCATGGTATAATCGTGATGGTTTTATAATTTAGCCGATCTGTTGTCTATTTCGTGTCCAAACTCTAAAAGTTTCCGATTTGTGTTTCAAAAGAAACACATAACCATAACGCGATGCCACATCCGTAAAGGTCATGAAATATTCATATCCACCTCTAGCCTGGCTAGATATGGGCCCACCTGCGTCACTATGAATAAGGGCTAACAGATCGGTGGCATTTGCACTTTTACCAAGTAAATAGTGTTATAGGCACCTTGCCCAATAAACTAGATTCGTAGACTTTATTTGATTGATATCAAATCTGTCATAGTACCCAACTCTTCGAAAGTGTGGATATATGATTCTTGTTAAATGTGTCCCAGACAACAATGCCACAATTAAGTTTTAACTTATTTACTCTGTTTGAGCTATTTGTTTGTCATGTTAATACTTTTGAGATTTATTTATATTCAAAATATAAATTCTGTTATTCACATCTAA
Organism: Zanthoxylum bungeanum; assembly: GCA_019454045.1. Classification (NCBI taxonomy): domain Eukaryota; kingdom Viridiplantae; phylum Streptophyta; class Magnoliopsida; order Sapindales; family Rutaceae; genus Zanthoxylum; species Zanthoxylum bungeanum. The sequence continues at coordinate 5,993 of SKCR01030070.1, forward strand.
TGTGTTTATCTCAATATCATCTTTATATAATAAAACACTTTAGTGTTCTAGAATATAGAGGTACACCCACAACGGGTTAAACCCTGATACATAGATAATGTTTCTAGTCAAACTAGTTACTTTATAATAGTTTCCTAATTTAAGTACACACCCTAAGGGTAGTTCCTAAACTTAGGTCTCTACGGTTAAAACAGCGACTTTCGTCCCATTTTCAATTCGCAGATAAATCTCATCTGAAGTCAGTATCCTGCTTACAGCAGATTCTGCACAACAGTACATATTATGTATCACACTAAGTATCTAAAATCCAATTTTAATACTAGTAGTGAACATAATTATGACAAACATATTTGAAGTTAGAGCCTTGCTCGTCTTCAATTCCTTCATGTCTGCTTTGTCCAAACGGCAGTCACGCTTCCGCGATCCCGTTTGCCACAGTTTAGGCAGAAATTTTGCGATATGTCATTTATCTTCCCAGAAGATTATAATGATTTTGCCTTTGCCCTTTTCACACCCCATAAGCCTTTGGCCTAGCCTTGGCCATCTAGAATGTCGAAATAAGTTGCGCCTTGCGCTTCTTGCCTTATTGCAAACTTTGGCTTTGTCTCCTTGAGAATAGCCATTAACTCTCCAAGAGTTTACTATTGCAATTTAGTACTTCAAAGATCTAAAATTAAATCTATGAAGATCCTTCAATTTCATTATCATACTCTAAGGATCTAATCCTTAGTTCTGATTAAGAAATTAAGGAGTCTATTTGGCAAGCATAACAGATTAAGCACTAAAGTTATCATCACATGAATCTTCCAAAGATTATGTTCTACTATTTGCTTAACTCCGGGCTTTGGCCTAAAGTGTTATTTTATCAAATAAAGTAACTTCTTAGTGCTCAGGACTATCCTGAAATTTTATTCCCAATTTGAAAATTAAAGTCGTTTAAATACATTTTCCCCAGGATTATGTTTTAAACACTAATCTTTCATCTTATCTTGATTCTAATAGTCCAACTATTTAATCAACGATTTAGGTACTATTTATTATAATGATTACTATAGTCCAACTATATAATCGACTATAATTTCATAGGTTAATTTAATTATATTGATTACTATAATCCAATTATAAAATCAACTATTAATTGAAATAGTTTGAATACAGTCCAACTGTTTTATTAAAACAACATTAAATATTAGTCCAACTAACAATTAATTTAACGACGAAATGATGTGATATGAGTGCGTATGGCAAGTTATTAAACGAATATTGCAAATTTAATACTTGTCTCCCACTATTTTTCGGCGAGCCTCTAACCCTCTGTTGAGTACTCGGGAAACCTTGTTTCCTAGTGGGCTAGGATCCCGTTAAATATCACACAATCTTGACTTTGGCCAACAAATTGTATGATAATTAACTAGGTGGATCTCTAAGATCAATTGGATCCCATCAAATTCCTAGATCCAGTAGGTGGACATCCAAGTCCGAAACATATATCTTATATATTCCAATATATCCAATATATTGCCTAACATTTTTCCTCTGAATCAACTAAGCTTTGGCTTTGGCACAACAAACTTAGTGATCCCAGTTAAGCGTGACCCATTGACCTTGGAAAGCTTCGTAATCAATGTCGATGGACAAGAAGTGATCTTGACTTTGGCCAACAAATCACAACTTGGATAAGACACCAATATGGAACAAAGCTCTTTTGACCTTGTCTTGTAAATCGGTACAAACGTAGTACTAGGTACTTACGTGTTCGGATAGTCCGACGACCGGATTTACTGCCAACATATCCGGGGATCTCATGGGTCGCTTCCCGAAGATTCACCGATGACGTATGACTCGCACTTTAATTAATATGGGATTAATTAGATGAGAGAGAAAATTAATCTAGGATTAATTGCAGAGATATTTTATCTAAAGAAAGATAACGATTAATTTGGAATTAATCGATAAAATAATATGTTCGATATATTATATGAAATTGGATTTCGACGCGGAATTAAATTTAGAATTTAATTCGGGCAAACGAGTTAATTTAGAATTAATTCGTTAGCGACGGGAATAGTAGTTTTGCTAGGCATAATTATTTAATTACGTCGCAACGGAAAATTCGTTAATTTGGAATTAGCGAACCCGAGCCCGATAGTGTTTGCGAGCGCACTCGCATTTCGAATTCAAGTGTGGCCTGTAAGTCACATCAAGCGTCAAATCATTAGTCACATCAAGCGTCAAATCACATGTCACTTTGAGTGATGTGACAATTTGATTGATTGATTGATTGATGGTAGTGGTTGGCATTAAACCTTTGACTTTTGGAAAGCCAAATTTTTGGTAAATGAATTTGGAAATTCAAAAGTGTATTAGACACACTTTTTGCCAACAACCAAGACATTCTCTCTTCTCTTTCTTCCTCCATCTCTCACGCCCAAAAAAGGCTGGTTTTTCGTCTTCTTTTTTGCTCACTGCCGAGACATGAAGAGGAGAAGCATGGTGATTTTCTTGCAAAATCAAGAGTGCTAGCACACAATGGAGACATACAAAGGTGATAGGGAAACCCACTTGTGAGCAAGGAATCAACTCAAAGCTTGGAGCTCGATGGAGATGATCCATGGCCGAATTTTTGGAGACCAAAAAACACTCACTGTCGAGAGCTCAATGAGGGCAGAAAAGATTTTTGTTCTTCACCGCATCGCCTCAACCGATCGATGTATGTATTCCGCAACTTCTTCGATGTATCCGCATTTGTGTTTCTTGCTTGAATTGATTCTCGGGACCATAGATTTCCCCAACATATTGTACTGATTATGTTTAAATTTATGGGACATAATTGTGTTGAGATTAATTAGAAATTGATTTGATTAAGAGTTAAATCAGAAAAATAAAAAAAAATTCAAATAAGTTAATTGATAACCACGGCACTGTTCTTTTAAGAACAGCGCCGTGGTGTGTTCTCTCAACACCAGCAGCAGATGCTGCTGGTCAAATTGGTGGCTGACGTAAGCATACAGTGTGCTGACGTCAGCAACCAAAAAAAAAATTATATTTTAAATAATTTGATTTATATTAAAATTTAATTAAAGAATTTAATTTTATTTCAATTAATGTATCCTAATACAATTAAAATTTATTAAGAAATAAAATTCTAATTGGATTATGAATTTATCACTAAAATAAATTTAAATTAAGTAACCTAATAAGATTAGGATACAAATTAAATTTGAATAATTTCTAATTAGATTAAAAATCTAGAATTCAAATTTAAATAGGATACATTTAATCTCAAATAAAGGAAATTGTTTCCTATTAGAATAATGATTCTAATTATGGAATTTTAATGAAGATTAAAATTATATTCTAATAAGATTAGGATAAAATATTTAAGTCTCATAAACAATTAAACATAATAAAACAATATCATAAATTTATCCAATAGGATCAGATAATAAAATATTATGAATATTTTAAAGAAATTGTGATGAACTAAAATACATTAGATGTATAAATAAGATACCTAATATAAATAGACTTGGAATTTATCTGCTTGTTTGATTGATGCATGTCAAGCTGGTTCTGTCAAAAGGGCGATAAGAGCCTAAGAAGTTTGGGTTTTAAGTGGGACCGCTGTGACCCCTCCACTCTTCTGGGAACCTAACTAGTGTATTCTTTCATTCAAAATGCTTTATTCTAAAGTTTAAAATAAATTAAAACTAAAATCCCTCCGAATAATTTAAGTCTATAACATTGTCTTCCATTATTATAATCAAAACCAAAACTCTTTGTTATTCTTGACCCCTTGGCCTCGTCAAGAACAAGTTTTACATCGAATATGTTTAGATTATAAATAATGGTTTGACTTAACCAAAATATTTGATGAGTTGACCCTCGTCATGATCATTTATTTTGGAGGCAAATGTTAAGTTTCATATAAGATATGATGACAAGAGTTGTCATGACATGAGTTGTCAACTTAACGATCTATGAGTTACATGAGATGTAATTGGTAATAAGTACCTACCCAATTGAACTTAAATAAAGTGATTAACCCTCGTTGTCATTTTATTTTAGTAAAATTGGATCATAGCCCACGATAATTTTGTCACTAAAGAGGGTTGACAAAATTCAAATAAAATAGTGGGAGTAACCATTAGATTAAAAGTCCAAATATCTTATAGTTTATATCAATGCAATAAATCTAATCAAAATTCTCTATTCTTCATATAGGTTTCCAAACAAAACATGAGAATAAGTTGATGCAAATAAGTTGACTGGACCTAACTTCGCTGATTGGTACCGCAACCTAAGAATTGTTCTTAGGCAAGAAAAGAAGGTTTATGTCCTGGAACATAGTGTTCCACCAGATCATGTCGAAGATGCAACACAAGAGGAATATAATGCTTGATTGAAGCATTATGATGATAATGAGCATGCAGTATGTGTGATTGGGCTCAATGTCATCAGAATTACAAAAGCAACATGAGTCTATGGATGCGAGCACAATTATAACACATCTCAGGAGTTTTTTTATGCATTTTCCCGCACTGAAAGATATGAGATATCTAAGACTCTATTTCGATCCTTGATGAAAGATGGTTCTTCAGTTAATGACCATATGCTGAAGATGATTAACTATATTGAAAAATAGCTGATCTTGATTTTATCATGGACCATGGCTTATATATTGATCTTCTATTGCAATCACTGCCAGAGTCTTTCTCTCAGTTCATTTTGATTTTTCATATGAACAAGTTGGATGCTACACTTTCTGAATTGCTTAATATGTTAAGACTTGCTGAGAAAGACATAAAATCACATAAAGGTTATGTGATGCTAATGAGTGGTTCCAAAAAGTTTAAGAAACGCCCTAAGAAATGTTCAAATGGCAAGGCCCAAAAGGCCAACACTCACAAGCCTATTGGTGGTGTGACTAAGAAGAAAGACAAGGACAAGTGTTTCTTCTATGAAAAAGATGGGCATTGGAAGAGAAACTGTGCAAAATACCTCGAGGAAAAGAAAAAGTGTTGTTTTCTATGATTAGTCCCAAGATCAAAATGAACAATGAAACATGAATGAATAACGAAGAAATATGGCGGAAACATACTTACAACGATCAGTTTAGGATGTGATGAACAACAAAATTTTCTCCTCCAATAGCTCCAAGAATTCGGCCAAGGCAGTCCACAATGCTCCAAGCTTTGTTTTGTCTTTCCAAGCTCTTGAATAAGTTTCCCTATCACCTCTTGATGATCCTTGAAGATTGCTAGCCCTTGGTGAATTTTACAACAAGAATTCACACCTTTCATTCACACTTTTGGCTAAGAAAATGAAGAAAATGGAGAGAGTAGAAACTGTCACAGTTTCGGTAATGGGAGAGAGATGAGAAGATGAAGATAAAGATTTCCAAAATCAATATTGATTGTTTCAAAAACAATTGTAAATGATATACCAAACCTTGGTTGGTATAAGTCATTCACCTTACTTTCACTTGGAGTGTTTTACACTCTTTAACCAACCCACCAAAACCCATCAAGCTAAAGTGAATTAGTTGACTAGTGATGTGATGATTGATGTGACATGTGGGCCCTACTCGATTCCGAATGTGAGTGGGCCCGCAAACACTCCCGGGCTCGGGTTCGCTAATTCCGAATTAACGAACTTCCATCGCGACGTAATTTAAATCGAATTTAATTAAATAATTATGCCTAGCAAAATTACTATTCACGTCTCTAACGAATTAATTCTAAATTAACTCGTTCGCCTGAATTAAAATCTAATTTTAATTCCGCGTCGAAATCTAATTCCGAATAATATATCAAATATATTATTTTAATGATTAATTCCAAATTAATCTTTCTCTCTCTTCAAATAGTACTTTATCAAGATAAAGTCTCTCCGTAATTAATCCCAGATTAATTTAGCTCGAATCATACGTCATTGGTGAATCTTCGGGAAGCGACCCAAGAGATCCCTGGATATGTTGGCAGTAAACGGTCGTCGGACTATCCGAACACGTACGTACTTCATACTACATTTTTACCGATTTACGAGACAAGGTTGGCTTCTAGCAAAGCGCCATGCCTACCCAATTCTCCAGAAATATTCTTACTGGAATATACGATCTTTATCAGGCGTAGTATACCATAGTATTGTGTATTGAGATCTAGTATCGGATGTCACGTGCGAGGCCTGGGGCTGGAATAGTGTCTGCCTCGTACGAAGCACATATCGGATATCAAGCAACTAGTCTCTTTGAATCGGATAATCATGACCTTGTCATATTATCCCGATGGTTGCAACACTATAGAGAACCAGTTCTGAATCCCTGCATGATCATCATCTCCATATGTCTGAAGTGATACTTCCATCTTGACATCACATCCAATAGACTACGATTCTCAATAAACCCCGAAGAGGCGTACACAGAACCTGTTAAAGTCCTGGACGACCAAAACAAAAGTTTACCGATTGTCGCAAGTACTAGCGATGCAAGTCTCAGGTTAAGACCAAATACACCTACCCTGATGCGGATTCCCATAGACACATATACATACCACCAATGGGATTCCGCGGGGTCAATCCAGAGTGAAGCTGTTTTCCGTACCATCGGCAAAACACAACCTCCTATCGCACTTGCATAAGTATCCTATACTTAAATATATGAGAACTATGACGTTATGCCCTCCCAACGCGCACAAGTGCAATACTAGTCTATTCCGCATTATTGATGTCAAATCTCGATAATACTACGACTTGGGATATTTAATGATTAAACCTTTATGGATTGATACTGTCTCATATCATCTCAATCCGGAACTAATCATGCACTTTTACCATTTATATATGAAAGTAAATAAATTACAAAACGGTAAAAGGCAATTTCATTACTACATAGTTAATTTTGTACAAAAATACAATGTCTTTTACAAAATAGTGACGCTATGGGTCATAACTGTCCAACAATCTCCCACTTGGCCTATAGCTAGTCACTCAAGCATCTAATACCTGAACTATGTACATGTCGCTCAAACTTTGGATGAGGAATAGCTTTCGTCAGCGGATCTGCCATTTTGTCATCTGATGTGACGTTCTCGACCTTTACTTCGCCACGATGTATGATCTCACAAATCAGATGGAAATGTCGAAGAACATGCTTGGATCGTTGATGAGACCGCAGTTCCTTAGCCTGTGCTATAGCTCAGTTATTGTCACAATATAATGGAACGGGCTCAGCTGCTAACGGAACTACTCCTAATCCAATTAGGAATTTTCGGATCCAAACTGCTTCCTTTGCCACTTCAGCTGCAGCAATGTACTCCGCTTCTGTTGTTGAATCGGCAATATCTCTTGCTTGGAAGATTTCCAGCTTACTGCTCCGTTATTCAAACAAAATATGTAACCAGATTGTGACTTGCAGTCGTCTTTGTCGGTTTGGAAACTTGCATCGGTATACCAGTTACCTCAAGTTCTCCATCTCCATAGATTAAGAAAGCATCCTTAGTCTTCTAAGATACATTAGGATATTCTTAACCGCCATCCAGTGACCTTCACCTGGATCGGCCTGATAGCGACTACACATGCTCAAAGCATAGGAGACATCAGGTCGTGTACATATCATGACATACATGATCGATCCGACTGCCGAGGCAAATGGTATCTGACTCATGTTGTCTCTCTCATCTTGTGTTTTAGGACACATGTCCTTAGATAGATAGACGCCATGTGACACTGGCAACAGTCCTCTCTTGGACTGATCCATGTTGAATCTCTTCAACACTTTGTCAATGTACGTGCTCTGGGAGAGTCCAAATAGCTTTCTAGATCTGTCCCGGTAGATCTTTATTCCCAGAATAAAGGCTGCTTCTCCCAGATCTTTCATGGAGAATTTCAATGAAAGCCAAGCTTTCACCGATGTTAGCATGGGAATGTCATTGGCTATAAGCAATACATCGTCAACATAAAGGACAATAAAATTCAGTGCTCTCCCACTAACCTTCTTGTATACACAAGGATCATCTTCATTTTGAATGAAATCATATTCTTTTATGATCTCATCAAAACGTTGGTTCCATGACCACGATGCTTGATTCAGTCCATAAATGGACCGATTTAACTTACAAACCTTGTTTGCAAGCCTGGGCGCGATAAAACTATCAGGCTGTTGTATATAAACATCCTCCGAAAGGTTTACGTTAAGGAAAGCAGTTTTAACGTCCATCTGCCATATCTCGTAACCGAAATATACAGTAATTGCAAGCATTATCCGAATGGATTTAATCATGGCAACGGGTGAGAAAGTTTCGTCGTAATCGACACCATGTCGTTGACGATATCCATTCGCTATAAGCCTAGCTTTGTACGTTTGTACGTTGCCATCCATGTCGGTATTCTTCTTGAAGACCCATTTGCATCCAATAGGCTTTACGCCTTCTGGTGCATCAACCAGTGTCCAAACTTGGTTGGTGTACATGGAATCCATTTCAGACTTCATGGCCTCTTTCCTTAAAGCGGAATCGATATCTTGTATCGCTTCCTCATACCTAGTTGGTTCGTTATCCTCAATAAGATTAATATCTACATGAGGTGAGATCAAAAACCCATACCTCTCAGGTTGTTTCCTGACTCTCTCCGACCTACGTGGTCCTTGTGTAATAGAATATTGTGGTACAGTCTCATCCCGGATGGACTGTTCTTGTTCCGTTGAGGATTCTATGCCAGGAATAGTATCACTCTGATTTTCATCGAGTTCTACTTTCCTCCCACTAACCACTGCATTTAGGAATTCCTTCTCAAGGAAAACCGCATGTAGAGCAACAAATACTTTGTTCTCTCGTGGGTGATAGAAGTAATATCCTTTGGTTTCCCTAGGATATCCTACGAATAGGCATTTATCCGATTTGGGTTCAAGTTTGGTACCTTCCAAACGTTTGACGTATGCCCAGCATCCCTAAATCTTCAGGAATGAGAAACCCAGTTTCTTTCCTGTCCATATCTCATATGGTGTCTGTTGTACAGACTTTGACGGAACCTTATTCAAAATAAGAATTGCACTGTTTAATGCATATCCCCAGAAGGAAATAAGTAGCTCAGTGCGACTCATCATAGACCTAACCATGTCTAACAAAGTTCGGTTTCTCCGTTCGGACACACCGTTTAATTACGGTGTTCCTGGAGGAGTCCGCTATGAAAGAATACCATATTCTTTCAAGTAATCTAGAAACTCATTGCTAAGTATTCGCCACCACGGTCCGACCGTAATGTCTTTATACTCTTACCGGTCTGTTTTTCAACTACGTGTCGAAACTCTTTGAATTTCTCAAAAGTTTCTGGCTTGTGTCTCATCAGATACACATAACCATAATGTGATGCATCATCCGTAAAGGTTACGAAGTATTCGTATCCACCTCTAGCCTGGCTAGACATGGGCCCACATACGTCACTATGAACGAGGGCTAACAGTTCAGTGGCGCGTTCACCTTTACCGCTAAAAGGTGATTTAGGCATTTTGCCTAATAAGCAAGATTCAAAGACGTCATATGAATTTGGATCAAATTCGTCAAAGTACCCACTCTTCGAAAGTGTGGATATGCGAGTCTTGTTTATGTGTCCTAGACGACAGTGCCACATATAAGTTTCATATTTGTTACTCATTTTGAGCCTTTTGTTTGTTATATTATATGTTGGAGATAGATTTATATTCAAAATGTATAAAGACCATTATTGGCAATAGCAGTGCAAATTTCTACATCATTTTTATATAAGTAACACCCAGTGTTTCGAAATACAAAAGTATACCCACATTGGGTTAACCTAGATACAGAAATAATATTCCTAGTCAAACTAGGTACATAATAACAGTCATTAAGTTCAAGTACATGCCCCGAGGGCAGTTCCAAAACAAAAGTGCCAACGGCCAAAACGGCGACTGGTGCCCCATTTTCGACGCGTAGATCAATCTCCATGAGGCCAGTCTCCTGCTAATCCGCAGATCCTGCACATCAGTACATATATGAGTACCACAACCAAATCAAAAATCCAATTTTTAAAACTAGAAATAGTCATGTTTATTTCAATAACAAACATACCTGAGGCCGGTGTCTTGCCCGCCTTTATCTCCTTCTGGAGCGCCTTGTACTCGCGGCAGTCACGATTCCAGTGACCCCGCTTACCGCACTGGAGGCAAACATCCTGAGATTTATCCTTAGGCTTCCTAGAAGCCTTTGACGATTTGGCCTTGCCCTTTTTTTTATGCTTCTTTTTCTTCACACCTCCAGTCGCCTTGGGCCTAGCCCTCGGTGTCTGAGATCTCGAAGCAAAGTGCGCCTCGCGCTTGTTGCCCTTTAGCATCTCCCTTTCAGCTTCCTTGAGAATTGACAACAACTCTCCAAGAGTATCATCAATGTTCATCAGGTTATAGCTTATGATGAAATGTTTCCAAGTGTCGGGGAGAGATTGCAAGATCATATCTATGGTAATCTCAGCCTCTAAGACTATCCCCATCTTGGCCAGCTCATCTATGTCAGCAATCATCTGTACCACATGGGATTCAACAGACATGCCTTCTGACAGACGTGAATGGAAGAGCTTCCTCACTAACTCATATCTCTGCGACCTTCCATTAGATCGGTGAAGATCGTGCAACCTCGCCAACATGTTATAGGGATCCAAGTCCCTGTTCTGTCGACGGAAATGCTGAGTCATTGCAGCAAGCATAATTAACTGAGCAGTTTCACAATCATCACTGTGAGTCTTCCAAAGCTCCAGCTCAAGTAGCTCATCAGGTTGGGCTTAGGCCCAAGAGGTTCTGTGTATAGTTATAAGCAGCCTCTCAGCTCCAAGGACATCCTCATATTCATTTCCCAATCGGAAAGTTCGTGCCCTTGAAGACATTTTCGCCCATGATAATGTCTCGGACATTTCCCTTTCCTGTCATCTTGATTACGATAGTCTAACTATCTAATCAACATATTTGGGTACAGTCTAACTGTTACAAGAAAAATAACATTATATTAGTCCAACTAATAAAACAATTTTGACGAAATAATTTGAAAGCGCGTAAAGCTAATGTTCTGAATGAAATTGCAAATTCAATACTAGCCTCCCACTATATTTCGGCGAGCGTCTAACCCTTTGTCGAGTACTCGGGAACCCAGTTTCCTAGTGGGCTAGGATCCCGTTAAATAACACACAACCTTGACTTTGGCCAACAAGCTATATGATATTTAACTAGTAGATCTCGAAGATCAATTGGATCCCATCCAATTCCTAGATCCGGTAGGTGGACATCCAAGTCCGAAAATATATATATAATATATGCCAATATATCCAATATATTTTCCTAACCTTTTTCCTCTGAATCAACTAAGCCTTGGCTTTGGCACAACAAGCTTAATGATTCCAGTTAAGCGGGACCCATTGACATGGAAAGTTTCATAATCAATGTTGATGGACAAGAAGTGATCTTGACTTTGGCCAACAAATCACAACTTGGACAAGGACACCGATATGTAACAAAACTCTCATGATTCAAACACATCCGCAATTGACAAAGGTCTTGACTTTGACACCAACAAACCAATGCCAACTTTGGATCTTGAGTAAGAATCACTCAACGGAAGGAAAAACCCTTAATATGATTTGAGGGTTTTTCGCGTAAATTGGCAACCAATTTATTATATTTGTTAAGGTCTCATCATACACCCTTAAGCATGCTTCTAAAACATCATAAGGCGCGAAAAGTAAATTAATAACGATATGCGGATGGATATTTAAACAGATTGTTCCTAGAACAAATCGCTCCATTTCCTCTCCCCGGCTAACACTATTCTACTTCTACCCAATTACATAATACAATATAGAAACCTCATTAACATTGAGGGGAATTAGGTGAGAAGAGAATACAAAGAGATAATAAGAGATAAGGCTGGACACGCAGGTCCAATTATAAATTCCAAATTTACAATCATTTCCAAATTACCTTTTCCCTTATAATATCCATCCAATATACGCTATTCATTCAACACATCCATATATTCATTCATAGCATGCATTACAACCAATCTAATCCATTAATTAGTCTTTAATTATGTGACCATTTAATGTTCAAACAACGATTTGATTTTACGCGAGTCCAACTCGTTTGAGAATAAGTACTCAAAGTACGACTTCTTTGAATTATATCGAACTACTCCTTAAATCTAATTTAAGTCGTATTCAATACTAATTCTATTATTTAATTCCAAATTAAATATTTACACCTTTTAATGCGCTTTAACGACTTAGATTCCAAATCTAATCCTATCGGGTCTCAAAGCCCAACTCACATCCAATGTTGATTTAATTAAAGTCCGATGGGCTTTCAATTGATTTCATAAGGCATGGGCATTGGTCAATACGGGTCAAACCCAATTACCAAGCCCGAGTAAGGAATCACCCTAATTTGCCATAAAACCAATATCAAGCCCATAAGGCCCAATTAATCTTTAAAGCCCATTTATTACATTTGGACTTAATGGAATGATTTAGGCCCAATTTGGATCCAATCCAATTGGCCTAAACCAACTTGGCCCAACCAAGCCCATTATGCCCAAATATAATAATTTCAAGCCCAATTCAAAATTAAGCCCATTAACCAAATTTAAAAATTCCAAATTTTATAACTTAGTTAATTAAAGTGTAATACATCAATTAATTAACTAAATCAATATTTCCGAAATAAAATTTAACCAATTAATTATGTATCTAATTGTCCAATTATTGTCCAACAATTTTTGAATAAAAAATCAAGTCTATACATGCCATATAGCTCTCGGCCAAGGTGAAGATTTCAGTCCGATTTCGTTTTTCAATCCGATCGAATTACAAATCGACTTATCCATTCGTTTCAACTCATCCAATGATCATCAAAAAAAAATTTTCCAAGAGCCTAGGGTACTACACATATTCGGCCAAGCCTAATGGTTTGGTAATTTTGATCCAATCACAATTTGTTGAAATTGATCCAATCACATCTCATTTCATCAACATACAAGCATACTCAACCATTCAAATTAATCAAATCATGCTCGCATGGATTTTCCCCAAATTTTACCCTAATACATTTCATGCTCATTTTAGGCTCAATGATACCATTGTTGTTTTCTATGATTAGTCCCAAGATCAAAATGAACAATGAAACATGAATGAATAACGAAGAAATGTGGCGGAAACATACTTACAATGATCGGTTTATGATGTGATGAACAACAAAATTCCCTCCTCCAAGAGCTCCAAGAATTCGGCCAAGGCAGTCCACAATGCTCCAAGCTTTGTTTGTCTTTCCAAGCTCTTGAATAAGTTTCCCTATCACCTCTTGATGATCCATGAAGAGTGCTAGCCCTTGGTGAATTTTGCAACAAGAATTCACACCTTTCCATCACACTTTTGGCTAAGAAAATGAAGAAAATGGAGAGAGTAGAAACTGTCACAGTTTCGGTAATGGGAGAGAGAGTAGAAGATGAAGATTTGATTTCCAAAATCAATATTGATTGTTTCAAAAACAATTTTAAATGATATACCAAACCTTCATTGGTATAAGTCATTCACCTTACTTTGACTTAGAGTGTTGTACACTCTTTAACCAACCCACCAAAACCCATCAAGCTAAAGTGAAATAGTTGACTAGTGATGTGATGGTTGATGTGACATGTCGGCCCCACTCGATTCCAAATACGAGTGGGCCCACAAACACTCCCGGGCTCGGGTTCGCTAATTCCGAATTAACGAACTTCCGTCGTGACGTAATTTAAATCAAATTTAATTAAATAATTATGCCTAGCAAAATTACTATTCATGTCGCTAATGAATTAATTCTAAATTAACTCGTTCGCCCGAATTAAAATCTAATTTTAATTCCGCGTCGAAATCTAATTCCGAATAATATATAGAATATATTATTTTAATGATTAATTCCAAATTAATCTTTCTCTCTCTTCAAATACTACTTTATCCAAGATAAAGTCTCTCCGCAATTAATCCCAGATTAATTTAGCTCGAATCATATGTCATTGGTGAATCTTCGGGAAGCGACCCAAGAGATCCCTGGATATGTTGGCAGTAAATATGGTCGTCGGACTATCCGAACACGTACGTACCTCGAACTATGTTTTTACCGATTTACCAGACAAGGTTGGCTTCTAGCAAAGCGCCATGCCTACCCAATTCTCCAGAAATATTCTTACTGGAATATACGATCTTTATCAGGCGTAGTATACCGTAATATTGTGTATTACGATCCAGTATCGAATGTCACGTGCGAGGCCTGGGGCTGGAATAGTGTCTGCTCCGTACGAAGCACATATCGGATATCAAGCAACTAGTCTCTTTGAATCGGATAATCATGACCTTGTCATATTATCCCGATGGTTGCAACACTATAGAGAACCAGTTCTAAATCCATGCGTGATCATAATCTCCATATGTCTGAAGTGATACTTCCGTCTTGACATCACATCCAATACACTACGATTTTCAATAAACCCAGAAGAGTCGTACACAGAACCTGTTAAAGTCCTGGATGACCAAAACCAAAGTTTATCGATTGTCACAAGTACTAGCGATGCAAGTCTCAGGTTAAGACCAAATACACCTACCCTGATGCGGACTCCCATACACACATATACATACTAGCAATGGGATTCCACGGGGTCTATCCAGAGCGAACTGTTTTTTGTACCATAGGCAAAACACAACCTCCTATCGTACTTGCATAAGTATCCTATACTTAAATATATGAGAACTATATCGTTATGCCCTCACAACGCGCACAAGTGCAATACTATTCTATTCCACATTATCGATGTCCAATCTCCATAATACTACGACTATGGATATTTAATGATTAAACCTTTATTGATTGATTCTGTCTCATATCATCTCAATCCGGAACTAATCATATGGACTTTTACCATTTATATATGAAAGTAAATAAATTACAAAACGGTAAAATGCAATTTCATTACTACATAGTTAATTTTGTACAAAAACACAATGTCTTTTACAAAACAGTGACGCTATGGGTCATAACTGTCCAACAAAAAGTAAGCAGTTGCTTCTACTTCATGTATATTTATGATTGAGGTTAATCTAATGATAGTAAATCTTCTACTTGGGTATTGGATACTGGTTGTGCTTCTCACATATGTAACAATATGCAGGGCCTCAAGAAGAGTAGAAAACTTCAAAGAGATGAAGTGGACCTACGAGTGGGAAATGGAGCAAGAGTTGCTGCTTTAGCCGTAGGAACTTATTTTCTATCATTACCAAGTGGATTAGTTCTAGAATTAGAAAAAAAAAAAATTATGTTCCCGTATTTAGTAGAAACATTATTTCCGTATCTTGTTTGGACAATGAAGGTTTTAAGTTTATAATAAAGAACAATTATTGTTCATTTTCATAAGATGATATTTCGTATGGTAATCGATAATTAAGCAATGGATTGTATGTTATGGGACTAAATAACATTATCCTCAATATAAATAAACAAGATAGTTTAAAAGAATCATACCTTTGGCATTGTAGACTTGGTCATATCAATGAAACACGACTTACAAAAATACATAAAGAGGGTTATTTGAACTCATTTGATTATGAATCATATGCAACTTTTGAATCTTGTTTAATTGGTAAAATGACCAAATTGTCTTTTACTGGAAAAGAACTACGTGCAACCAAATTACTAGAGCTACTACATACCGATGTATGTGGCCCTATGTCGATTCAAGCAAATGGTGGTTACTCCTACTTCATAACCTTTATTGATGATTATTCACGTTTTGGTTACGTATACTTAATGAAGTATAAGTCTGAATCATTTGAAAAGTTCAAAGAATTCAGAAACCAAGTAGAGAAACAAACTAGTAAAAGCATTAAGACACTCTGATCTGATCGAGGTGGAGAATACTTGAGCTACGAGTTTCAAAAATATCTTAAGGAACGTGATATCATTTCACAATGGACTCATCTAGGGACACCTCAACACAATGGTGTTTCCGAAAAGAGAAATCAAACCTTGTTAGACATGGTACAGTCAATGATGTCTAACACGGATCTTCTAACATCGTTCTGGGGACTAGCATTAGAAACCGCTGCTTACCTTCTAAATAATGTTCCATATAAATCTATTAGCAAAACACCATATGAAATATGGCATGGCAAACGACCCAATCTCAACTTTGTAAAAGTTTGGGGTTGTAAAGCTTATGTGAAGCAATCGCCTGCTGACAAGCTGGAAGTGAGGTCAATTAAATATAAATTTGTGGGGTATCCAAAAGAAACAAGTGGAAACTACTTCTACGATCCAAGTGAACAAAAGGTGTTTGTTTCACGGAATGCTATTTTTCTAAAGAAATAGTTTCTTCTAAGAAAAGATAGTGGGAGTAGACTGAAACTTAATGAAGTCCAAGAACCATCAAATAACACTGAATTACCTTCAACTCACAAAAGATTGGCGGTGGAACAACCACAAGTTCAAGAACTCCGAAAGTCTAGTAGAATACAACATGAGCTAGGAAGATATAGATCTCTAATTGAAGGAAAACATGATGTATTTATCGTTGAGAACGATGATCCTACAAGTTATACAGAGGCAATGTCTAACATTGACTCTTCTAAATGGCTTGAAGCCATGAAGTCCGAAATGGATTCAATGCATACCAACCAAGTTTGGAACTTGGTAGATGCACATGAATGATAACTCACATTGGGTGCAAATAAGTCTTTAAAAGAAAGACATATGCATATGGCAAAGTTCAAACCTACAAGGCTAGGTTGGTGGTAAAAGGTTACAAACAAATTCAAGGAATTGATTATGATGGAACTTTTTTGCCAGTTGCCATGTTAAAATCCATTAGTATTTTGCTTGCAATAGCAGCATACCATGATTACGAGATTTGGCAGATAGATGTCAAAACAGCATCCCTGAATGAAAATCTCGCAGAGGATGTGTACATGACACAGCCTGAAGGTTTCATTTCTAAACGAAACATAAACAAGGTATGCAAGCTACAACGATCCATTTATGGATTAAAGCAAGCGTCTCGGAGTTGGAATCTTCGTTTTGATGAGACAATCAAAGAGTTTGATTTTATCAAAAATGAAGATGAACCTTGTGTATACAAGAAGGTTAGTGAGAGCGCAATCGTATTCCTAATATTATATGTGGATGACATATTAATAATAGGAAATGACATTCCAATGTTCCAATCAGTCAAACTATGGTTATCCAAGAAATTCTCCATGAAGGATTTGGGAGAAGCAACTTATATTCTAGGAATTAAGATCTATAGAGATAGATCTAAAAGATTGTTTGGCCTCTCACAATCCACGTACATAGACAAAGTTCTTAAAAGGTTAAAGAAGATTCCAAAATAGGCTACTTGCCAATGAGACATGGAATCTATCTCTCTAAGTAGATGTTCCCTAAATCTTCTGAAGAGGTTGAGCGCATGAAACAAATCCAATATGCTTCTACTATAGGATCAATCATGTACGCTATGTTATGTATGAGACTTGATGTGTCTTACGCTCTAAGTGTTACGAGCAGATATCAGGCTAATCCTGGAGAAGATCATTGGATAGCTGTCAAGACAATCCTTAAGTACTTAAGAAGGACTAATGATGTTTTCTTGATTTATGGAAGAAGTTCTAAGCTCAAAGTGTTGGGCTATTGTGATGCTAGCTTTTAGTCTGATAAAGATGATAGAAAATCACAATCAGGATACTTATTTACTATATTTGGAGGAGCAGTAAGTTGGAAGAGTTATAAAGAAACTACAACAGCAGACTCAACAACGGAAGCCGAATATATAACCGCTTCAGAAGCAGCTAAAGAAGCAGTTTGGATAAAGAAGTTCATTACGGACTTAGGTGTTGTTCTTGATAGTAACAATGCGATTGTAATATATTGTGACAACACTATAGCTATAGCACAGGCTAAAGAACCAAGGTCTCATCAGAAATCCAAACACGTTCTTAGACGATATCACCTGATTATAGAGATAATCCAAAGAGGTGATGTGAATATAGAGAAGATTCCTACTGAAGAGAACTTAGCAGATTCTTTTACTAAAGCACTAACCCAACAGAAGCATGATAGACACGCTGAATTGTTTGGTGTAAAATATCATAGAGATTGGCTCTAGTGCAAGTGGGAGATTATTGTTTAAATGCCTAAGATCCAATAGGGATAATATGTAATTTTATATTATTGCATTGATTAATAAAATTTGGCAGTTTATTTATAAGCATTGTCCATAAGTAATTTTGACTACTTGTAAAATAAATTCCTTAGAATGACAATTAAAGAAATTAAATTAGTTTAATTTATGAGATCCAGTCATTCTTAAATGTTCCCGATCGTAGGATTACCAACGTAGGATATTGATAGATCAAGTTTAGATCGGAATATGTTATGCCTGCTTCTTTATCGAATGAATGTAGCTGATCTCATAAGCTACTAGTGAAGGTGTTCACTTAGTCTAACATATGGATGCTTGTTGGAGAACAAGTACATCGAACTGACCCGCTTGAGAACCCATGTGGAGTGTTATCCACATGTCTATGGGATTTCTCTTTGTAACGATAGTATGAATGATCCTTAGACTTGAGATCTCCATGGCATCTTGTATGTGGATCATATATGATTTGACATTACACACCTCTGTAGTCCATAGCAATATTGCGTATAGGGTAATGATTGGGCAATATGAAAAGCGTACGAAGATAGTGTTGGTTTCTATTAAGGTCCCAAGATCTATAATAAGCATGAAATCATGTGTGAATACAAATCGAGAAGTTACGGAATACTTACATCGATCGGTTGAGCGACGTACGAGGTAACAAAATCTGTTTTCTGCCTTCCTTCACTGCTCGGCAGTGAGCAGTTCACAGCCCACTGGTTTCGGCCATTTGAGCTCCTTCGTCGAGCTCTAAGCTTCGTCGAACGATTCCCGGCTCATGGGTGGACTTCCCTATCACCTTCGCATGTCTCGTAAGTGTGCTATCACTTGTGATTTTGCCATAAAACCCACTGTAGCTTCCCTCACTGCTTGGGTTTTGGAGCAAAACCAGTGAGCATTTTTGCCTCCTTGGGCGTGACTGGAGATAGATGAGAGAATTCAATTTGGTTGTTCCAAATTTGTGTATTAAATACACACATTTGAATTTCAAATGCATTTGGAATGAATTTGGCTTTTCAAAAGTCAAACAATTAAAGGCTCCAACCACTCACATCACTCAATCCATCAAGTTGTCAAGTCACATCACTCAAAGTGACTAATGATTTGACGCTTGATGCGACTAGCGATTTGACGCTTGATTTGACTTACGTGCCGCACTCGAATTCGAAATGCGAATGCACTCAAAAATAATCCCGGGCTCGGGTTCACTAATTCCAAATTAACGAATTTTTCGTTGCGACGTAATTAAATAATTACGCCTAGCAAAATCACTATTCACGTCGCTAACGAATTAATTCTAAATTAACTCGCTCGTCCGAATTAAAATCTAATGTTAATTATGCGTTGAAATCTAATTTCGTTTAATATATAGAATATATTAATTAATCGATTAATTCTAAATTAATCGTTATCTCTCTTTAATTGATATTTTATCCCAGATAAAATATCTCCATAATTAATCCCAGATTAATTTTCTTTCTCTTCTAATTAATCCCGGATTAATTTAGAGTGCGAGTCATACGTCATCGGTGAATCTTTGGGAAGCGACCTATGAGATCCCCGAATATGTTGGCAGTAAATTCGGTCGTCGGACTATCCGAACATGTAAGTACCAAGTACTACGTTTATACCGATTTACAAGACAAGGTTGGCCTCTAGCAAAGCGCCATGCCTTCCCAATTCTCCGAAAATATCCTTACAGGAATAAAGGATCTATATCAGGTGTAGTATACGTAGTATTGCGTATTTCTGTCCAGTATCGGATGATCACGTGCTAAGCCTGGGGCTGGAATTGTGTCTGCCCCGTACGAAGCACATGTCGGATGTCTGGTGACTAGTCTCTTTAATCGGATAAACATGACCTTGTCATTTTATCCCGATAGCTGTAGCATTTAAGAGAACCAGTCCCGTATCCTACGTGACCATCATCTCCATATGACTGGAGTGACACTTTCATCTTGACATCACACCCAACACACTATGATTATCAATATACCCAGCATTGGCTTACACAGAACCTGTTAAAGCCCTGGACGACCACAACCAAAGTATATTGATTGTCGTAAGTATTAGCGGTGCAAGTCTCAAGTTAAGACCAAATACACCTACCCTGATTTCGGACTTCCATAGACACATAGTCATACTACCAATGGAATTCTGAGGGGGTCTATCCAGAGTGAAGCTGTTTCCCGTACCATCGGTAAAACACAACCTCCTATTACACTTGCATGAGTATCATATACCCAAATATATGAGAACTATGTCGTTGTGCCCTCACAACGCGCACAAGTGTAATACTAGTCTTTTACGCATTTATCGATGTCCAATCTCGACAATGCTCTAACTAGGGATATTTAATGGTTTATCATTCGTGGACTGATACTGTCTCATATCATTCTCCGTCCAGGAACAAATCATAGGGACCTCCTATCATTTATATATCTAGGTGATCTAATCACAAATGATAAGAGTGCAATCTCCTTTGTCACATAGTTAATTTGTACAACAACACCATGATATGTACAAATAGTGACGCTATGGGTCATAATTCTCCAACAATCTCCCACTTGGCCTATAGCTAGTCACTCGAGTGTCTTACACCCGAACTATGTACGGTTGGCTCAATTTGCTGAGAAAAAGCTTTCGTCAGCGGATTTGCATGATTATCATCTGATGTGATTTATTCGATCATCATATCGCCACGTTGTATGATCCGAACGAATCAGATGAATATCGAAGTATATATCTGGATCGTTGATGAGACCATTAATTCTTTAGCCTGTGCTCAAGCCTAGCTTAGCTGCTAATAGAATTATATCTAATCTAATTAGATTTGTTATCGACCCAAATGGCTTCTATTGCCGCTTCAGCTGCAGCAATAACCCGTATTTGTTGTTTATACGGTAACAAAATCTTGCTTGGAAGATTTCCATCTTACTATACCGTTATTCAAACTTTGTAGTACCGTTTGCGACTTATAGTCATTTTATCATTTTAGGAAACTTGCTACAGTGATCCCTGTTACTTCAAGTTCTCCATCTCCACAGATTAAGACAGCATCATTAGTTCTCTAAGATACTAAGTATGTTCTTAACTTCAATCCAGTGACTATCACTCGGATTGGCCTGTTTATGACTTCATATGCTCAAAGCGTATGAGACACTAGGTAGCGTACATTTTTCAATGTATGATTCCACAGAGAGTTTTCGAAAGCCAAGCTTTCGCTTATTATTATTATGGGAATATCATTTCCAAGAAATGACATATTATCATTATTTTATAGGACAGCCACTGTCAGTGCGCTCCCACTAACCTCCTTATATACATAAGAATCATTTTATTTTTGAATGAAATAATAAACTATTATGATTATATCAAAACGATAATTCCAAGAATCTATGCTTGCTTCAATCCAACATGGATCGAATAACCTGCAAACCTTGTTTGTTAGTTATTGTACGACGAAACCGACAGGATGTTATAAATATCCTCCAAAAGGTTTCCTTTTCAGGAAAGCGATTTTCCCGTAAAGCTGACATATTTCATAAATGAAACATGCAGCGTTAGAAAACATTATCCAAATGGATTTACCCTGGTAACAGGTAAAAGGTTGCGTCGTAATCAACACAATGTTGATAACAATACCTTTCCGCTACAAGCCTAACTTAGTACGTTGGTATGTTTCCTTCCATGTATGTCTTCCTTGAAGACTTATACATAACCAATAGGCACAATACCTTACGGTACATCAACTAGTTCTAAACTAAGTTGATATATATGGAATCCATTTCGGACATATGGCACTTTGCCATAATTAGGGAGTCGATACCTTGTATCACTTCCTCATACGTAGTCAGTTGGTATTCCTCATTAAGATAGACATCTTTATGAGGTGAGATCAGAAACTCGTACCCCAGGTTGTTTTCTGACTCTCTCCGACATACGCGGTTCTTGTGTATACGAAGATTAATGGTAATAGTTTCATCCTTGATGAGCTATTTGTGTTCCATTAAGGATCGGTGCTTTGGACAGTATTACTCCGATTTTCATCGAGTTTTACTATCCTCCCACTTACCACTGCATATCGGTATTCCTCTTAGGAAAACCGCATGGTGAGCAACAATCTAATTGTTCTCTCGTGAGATGTATAAGTACAATACTTATGGTATCCCTAGGATAACCTACAATTGGCATTTATCCAGTTTGGGTTGTAGTTTGGTATCATCCAAACATATGCCTAGCATACCCAAATTACCATGAATGAGAAACTCGGTTTCTTTCCCGTTCATATCTAATATGAATTCTGTCTAACAGATTTTTATGGAACCTTATTCAAAATAAGTTCTGCACTGTTTATGCTTATCCATTGAAGGAAATGGTAGCTCAGAGCGACTCGTGATTAACCTTATCATGTATAACATAATTCGGTTAGTCAGTTCGGACACACCGTCAAACTGACGTGTTCCGGGATGAGTCCTCATTGAAAGAATATTGTACTTTTTCAAGTATATAAGAAAGTTATTGCTTAAGTATTTTCCATTACGGTCTTACCGTGATGGTCTAATACTTTAGCCGATCTGTTTGTCTATTTCGTGTCGAAACTTTAAAAGTTTCCGATTTGTGTTTCAAAGAAACACATAACCATAACGCGATGCTACATCCGTAAGGTCACGAAATATTCATATCCACATCTAGCCCAGCTAGACATGGGCCCACTTGCTTCACTATGAACTAGGGCTAACAGATAGGTGGCTTTTACACTTTTACCAAGTAAAGGTGTTATAGGCACATTGTCCAATAAACTAGATTCGTAAACTTTATTTGAATGGAATCAAATTAGTTCGAGTATCCACTCTTCAAAAGTGCGAATATACGAGTCTTGTTTAATTGTGTCCCATTCAACAATGCCACAAATTAGTTTCTTCTGATCAAATCAGTTTGAGCTATTTGTTTGTCATATTATACATTCGGGATTTATTTATATTCAAAATATAAATGATGTTATTCACATCTAATGTGTATATCTCAATATCATCTTTATATAATGAAACACTTTAGTGTTCTAGAATATAAAGGTTCACCCACAGCGGGTTAAACACTGATATAAAGATAATGTATCTAGTCAAACTAGTTACATTATAACAGTTTCCTAATTTAAGTACACACCCGAAGGTAGTTCCTAAACTTAGGTACCTGCGGTTAAAACAGCGACTTTCTTCTCGTTTCCAATCCGCAGATTAAATCTCAATTGAGGTCAGTATCCTGCTCATAGCAGATTCTGAACATCAATATATATTTATATCACACTAAGTATCTAAAATCTAATTTTAATACTAGTAGTGAATATATTTATGACAATCATATTTGAAGTCAGAGCCTTGCCCAGTCTTCAATTCCTTCATGTCTGCTTTGTCCAAACGGTAGTCACCTTTTCGCGATCCCGTTTGCCACTTTTAGCAGACATTTTGGGATATGTCATTTATCTTCCTAGAAGATTATAATGATTTTACCTTTGCCAGTTTCAACACTCCAGACGTCTTTGGCCAAGCCTTGGCCTTCTAGAACATCGAAGTGAGGTGCGCCTTGCGCTACTTGTCTTATTGCAAATTTTGACTTTGTCTCCTTGAGAATAGTCATTAACTCTCCAAGAGTTATTATTGCAATTTTAGTATTTCTAAATTCTAATTATAGATTCATGAAGATCCTTCAATTTCCTTTTCATACTTTAAGAATCTAATTTTTAGTTCTGATTTAGAAATTAAAGAGTATACTGCGACAAGCTTAATGGATTAAGCACTTAAGTTATCATCACATGATCTTCCAAAGATTATGCTCGACTATTTGCTTAACTCCGGGCTTAGGCCTAATATGTTATTTTATCAAATAAAGCACCTTATTATTTTCCAGGACCATCCTGAAATTTATTCCCAATTTGAAAATTAAACCATTTAAATACATTTTCCCCAGGATTATGTTTTAAATGTCAATCTTTCAATTTAATCTTTATTTTAATAGTCCAACTATTTAATCAACTATAATTTAATAGATTAAAATCAATTATATGGATTACTATAATCCAATTATAAATCAACTATAAATGAATTGTTTGAATATAATCCAACTATTTATTAAAACAACATTTAAATATTAGTCCAACTAACATTTAATTTATAACGACGAATTATGTTTGTTTGAGCGCGTATGGCGAGTAATTGAACGAGTATTGCAAATTCAATTCTTGCCTCCCACTATTTTTCGGCGAGCCTCTGACCCTCTGTCGAGTACTCGGGAAACCGTGTTTCCTAGTGGGCTAGGATCCCATTAAATATCACACAATCTTGACTTTGGCCAACAAATTGTAT
Organism: Zanthoxylum bungeanum; assembly: GCA_019454045.1. Taxonomy (NCBI): domain Eukaryota; kingdom Viridiplantae; phylum Streptophyta; class Magnoliopsida; order Sapindales; family Rutaceae; genus Zanthoxylum; species Zanthoxylum bungeanum. The sequence continues at coordinate 30,567 of SKCR01030070.1, forward strand.
GATAATTAACTAGGTAGATCTCTAAGATCAATTGGATCCAATCCAATTCCTAGATCCAGTAGGTGGACTTCCAAATCCTAAACATATATCTTATATATGCCAATACATCCAATGTATTACCTAACCTTTTTCCTCTGAATCAACTAGGCCTTGGCTTTGGCACAACAAACCTAATGATCCCAATCAAGCGCGACCCATTGACCATGGAAAGCTTCGTAATCAATGTCGATGGACAAGAAGTGGTCTTGACTTTGGCCAACAAACCACAACTTGGACAAGACACCAATATGGAACAAAGCCTTCGTGATTCAAACACATCCTCGACAGACAAAGGCCTTGACTTTGGCCAACAAGCCAATGCCGTCTCGGATCTTGAGTGAGAATCACTCAATGGAAGGAAAGACGCTTCATATTTTTTGAGGGTTTTTCGAGTGCAAATGGCAACCAATTTATTATCTTTGTTAAGGTCTCATCATCATACACCCTTAAACATGCATTCTAAATACATAGTAAAGCGCGTATAAATAAATAATAATGATATGCTGATGGATACTTTACACAATTGATCCTAGATCAAATCTCTCCATTTCTCTCTCCAGCTAGCACATGTATTACTTCTACCTGTTACACTACACTTCTAAAGAAACCTCATTTACATTGAGGGGAATAGGTGAGAATAGAATACAAAGAATAAGGAGGTATAAGGCTGGACACGCAGGTTCAATTAATAAATCAAATTTATTACAACAATTTCTAAAATTGTCCCACCCATCTAATATCTATCAGATATACATTATTCATGCATCGCAACCACGTATTCACATAAGCATGTTATCAATCAATCTAATCCAATTAATTAATCTGATAATTAGTGATCATCCAATGTTCAAACAACGATTTGATTTTGCGCGAGTCAAACTCGTTTTGCGAATAAGTACTCAAAGTATGAATTCTCGAATTAAATTAAACTGCATCATTAAATCTAATTTGATATGCATTCAATTCTAATTCTCTATTTAATTCCAAATTAAATGCTACACTTTATTAATGAAATTTTACGACTTAAATTCCAAATTTAATCGCAACGGGTCTCAAAGCCAGATTAACGTCCAATGTCAATTTAATTAAAGTCCAATGGGCTTTTAATTAATTTCTTAAGGCGTGGAGTTTTGGTCAACTCGGGTCAAACCGAATAACCAAAATCCTATCCGGGAGTTACCCCATAAGCCCATAAATCAATTTTGGCCCATTAGGCCCAATTAAACTTTAAAGGTCCATTAAGTCGCATTTGGGCTTTATGGAGGCAGTTTTAGGCCCAATTGGATCCAACTAATTTTTCCTAAACCCAACTTTGTACAACAAAGCCCAATAAGCCCATTAACAACTTTAAAGGCCCAAATCCAAAATTAAGGCCCAATTAATTAAATAAATAAAATCCAATTTCACATTTAATTAACCTAAAGTGTATATCATGATTAATTACCCAAATCAATATTTCCAAAACATTAATTTATACAATTAATCATGCTCATTTTCATCATCACATGTCCAACACATTTTGATTAAAAATCAAACCCAATACATGTTATTGACTCTCGGCAATTTGGGGATTTAACGTCCGATTCGAATTCAATCCAATTAATTCCACAATCGACATTAAATCATATTCTCGAATGATTTCCAACACATCCAATGATCAAAAATCAAAAATCCCAAGACATTATAGGGCTTCTAACTTTTGGCTACGCTAAGTATTTTAGGGAAAAATGTTCCAAACAATTTTTCAACAAATTTATCCAATCAATCATCATATAAAACACATTCAAGCATACTTAATCATCCAATTTCATAATTCATGCACAAAATCAATTTTACCCAAATTTTAAGCCCTAAAACAATTTCATGCTCAAACCATGCTCTAGATGCCATTGTTGGTTTCTATTAAAGTCCCAAGATCAATAATAAGCATGAAATCATGTGTGAATACAAATCGAGAAGTTACGGAATACTTACATCGATCAGTTGAGCGACGCACGAGGCAACAAAATCTGTTTTCTGCCTTCCTTCACTTCTCGGCAGTGAGCAGTTCACAGCCCACTGGTTTCGGCCATTTGAGCTCCTTCGTTGAGCTTCAAGCTTCGTCAAACGATTCCCGGCTCATGGGTGGACTTCCCTATCACCTTCGCATGTCTCGTAAGTGTGCTAGCACTTGTGATTTTGCCACAAAACCCACTCTAGCTTCCCTCACTGCTCGGTTTTTGGAGCAAAACCAGTGAGCATTTTTGCCTCATTGGGCGTGAATGGAGAGAGATGAGAAAGAGAGAATTCAACTTGGTTGTTCCAAATTTGTGTATTAAATACACATATTTGAATTTCAAATACATTTGGAATGAATTTGGCCTTTCAAAAGTCAAACAATTAAAGGCTCCAACCACTCACATCACTCAATCCATCAAGTTGTCAAGTCCCATCACTCAAAGTGACTAATGATTTGACACTTGATGCAACTAGCGATTTGACGCTTAATTTGACTTGCGTGCCGCACTCGAATTCGAAATACGAATGCGCTCGCAAATAATCCCAGGCTTGGGTTCGCTAATTCCAAATTAACGAATTTTCCGTTGCGACGTAATTAAATGATTACGCCTAGCGAAATCACTATTCATGTCGCTAACGAATTAATTCTAAATTAACTCGCTCGCTCGAATTAAAATCTAATTTTAATTCCGCGTCGAAATTAATTTCGTTTAATATATCGAATATATTAATTAATCGATTAATTCTAAATTAATCGTTATCTCTCTTTAATTGATATTTTATCCCAGATAAAATATCTCCATAATTAATCCCAGATTAATTTTCTCTCTCTTCTAATTAATCCCAGATTAATTTAGAGTGCAAGTCATACATCATCGGTGAATCTTTGGGAAGTGACCCATGAGATCCCCGGATATGTTGGTGTAGGCATTGTATTTTGCATACCAGCCCAATGATGAGCCTCGTACGGAGGCACCACCTTTTAAGTCGCGGGAAACGGACGACGGAAGGTAAAAGTCAAGAATTGACGTTTTTTTGGATTTTTGTTCGCTCGCTTAACCTTGGTTTGCTCGTTGAGCTTCTGTATCAAAATTTATTCTCGCCCCGAACCTTAAACCTACCCCTGTGTCCCTTCAACTTCCATGCACAAACATAAAATAATAAACCCACTCACATCAAACAAATAAATAATAAAATAAACAACATCAACAAAACCCACTCACATCAAATAACCAAAAGCCACCAATCACAAATCCCTCCCAAACACTAACCAACGAAAATCAATTCCCTCACAATTCCTTCACAAACCAGACCAAACACAAAACAACAAACACAATTCCATCACCATGCATGAATCTCACATTCTCCCCATTCACAAAGCAAACAAACACAAAGTAAAACAACAAATACCACCCATGCATCTCACGCCATTTCCATCATACCCTCATTTATGCCCATACACTGCCACATATCCCTCCATGCAACCACCATCCACTCACCAACTTGAAATCAACCATTATTCCCCTGCACCCTCCATACAAGCACCCATGCAAACCATACCCTATTCATGCTAACCACCATCCATAACCACTCTGCACGCCCATGCTACTACCCATAAGCACCCATGCTGTTTCTCCCTCTCTCACTTCAAAGACAACTACCATATAAACCCTTCATCACCTTCACGCATGGGGGACTTCACTCACTTTGCCACATAAAAACCCTTCACGCCAAAAAGTCCCCAAGGACCCACATCACGCCCCACCCTGAGAACCCTAGACACTCTCTCATCACTCAATCTCTCACTCACAAATAGATCACATTGATCAGCCTCTTCACCATGCATACATACTGCCACAAATAAACCCACAGCAGCCATTCACACACTCGGCATTCACGCACTAACCACTCTCTAATATAACCCCATTCATCTCTCGGCTAACTACTTCCACTCACAGTAGCCTTTCACACCTTCAGCACACACTGCCTCCACGCATCCCTTCATCACACTAGCCAATGCCTTCAACACAAATTCTCTCCATTCACTAGCCCTCACGATTGGACCAGACAAGCCCAGCAGCCCTTCACGCACACTCAGCAAGCAAAATTGATCACTTAACAGCCACATTCATCAGCCACAGAGCCCTCCACCATGCGCTGACAAAGCCACCTCCTATCTCCCCTCAAAAGCCAACAGCCCTCACGTAACCCTAGCAAACCAAACAGTCGAGACACTTCACGTACGCCCCACACAGAAACCATGCAACCCTCACAACTCCATATACTGACCGAATAATAACAAACAAACCAGTCCTTCAACTCACCAACAAACCGACACCTACTCACAAGAACAACATGCCCTCTACATAGCCCCTGCAACTCACGCATAAAACCCTTCCAGTAGCCACACACAATCCACGCACAATATAGCCCTATGAGCCATGCATCTCACCCACTTAATGCACCACGACAACTGCCCTTCACCCCGCTGAACACAGCCATGTTAACTGCCTTTAACTACCCTCCATGCACGCCATAAACCTAACTCAATCGGCCTGTCCACTAAGCCTTCAAAGCTCCCCATGCACACGTAAAGTAGCCCTCCTAGACTGTCTTATCATTGCCGCAAGTTGCACCCTGAAAACACCCAAAATTGCATCAATAACTGCCCAAAACCTAAACCAAAATAGTCTAGAAAATCATCCCGGAACTGACCCAAAAATAGCCTGAAAACAGTGAAAATAACGAGCGAAACGGAGAAAACAGCAAAAATAGTGGACCCGTGAAAATAGCAGAAACAACGCACCCGGGAAAACAGCGGAAACAGCGGACCAGTGAAAATAGCGGAAACAGTGAACCTGTGAAAACAGTAGAAATAGCGGACCAGTGAAAATAGCAAAACGATAACCCTTCCGACACCGTGGAACGCACCCCCGGAAAGCGACTTAAAAGGTAAGACGTGAGAGCACCCTTTTATTTATTATCCTTTATTTTTAGTTACTTTATTATTTTATTTCACATGATTATTGTGAATTGATGCATGATGTGATTCCCGGGTGAACGGAATATGTGTTCTCTCTTGTGGTATATCGGATGGAAACCCGGACGTAAATTCCGTAGCCGAATCCGAATGGACGGTATTGTGGTTTGCACTCGGGATACAATGCCACATATCACTTGAGAGACACACGTATTTCGTTTCATCTAAACCTTGTATTTGAGCATGATTAGGTTGCTAGTATGTTGTTTATTCCTTAAGCATGATTAGGTTGTTAGTATGTTATTTCCCTATGTATGTTATAGTTATTTACTTCGCAATATGAGTTTTATCTATGTTTGTTTAGGTTGTTATTTAGTTTTCATGTTTGATAATGTAACATGTTCGTTGTGTGATATTGTATGTTTACCTTTATGAACGTGAATTAGATATAGGTTAATCGCAGACATGTATGTTGTGTAGACTTGGTTAAATTATTGCACAAATCCGTTCATTACAAGTGGCATAAGTAAGGGACCATTCCGAACCCAACGGTTTGAGGTCTTCCCTTAGGAGGGGTGAGTGCGGCCTTAAATCATTTTTCCCGGTTCACACCGGGTGGCGACTCCATTTTATTTCTCCAGTTTAGTCCCATGCGGGCTACTCCGTACTCCCGACTAGGCCGCGAGCCCGGAACAGCGTCGTCTATTTTCTGTGTCCTACAGTTGGCAGTAAATTCAGTCGTCGGACTATCCGAACACGTAAGTACCAAGTACTGCGTTTATACCGATTTACAAGACAAGGTTGGCCTCTAGCAAAGCGCCATGCCTTCCCAATTCTCTGGAAATATCCTTACAGGAATAAAAGATCTATATCAGGCATAGTATACGTAGTATTGTGTCTATCTGTCCAGTATCGGATGATCAAGTGATAGGCCTGGGGCTGGAATTGTGTCTGCCCCGTACGAAGCACATGTCGGATGTCTGGTGACTAGTCTCTATAATAGGATAAACATAACCTTGTCATTTTATCCCGATAGCTGCAGCATTTAAGAGAACCAGTCCCGTATCCTACGTGACCATCATCTCTATATGACTGGATTGACACTTCCGTCTTGACATCACACCCAACACACTACGATTCTCAATATACCCAGCATTGGCGTACACAGAACCTGTTAAAGCCCTGGACGACCGCAACCAAAGTATATTGATTGTCGCAAGTATTAGCGGTGCAAGTCTCAGGTTAAGACCAAATACACCTACCCTGATTTTGTACTTCCATAGACACACAGTCATACTACCAATGGAATTCCGAGGGGGTCTATCCAGAGCGAAGCTGTTTCCCGTACCATCGGTAAAACACAACCTCCTATTACACTTGCATGAGTATCCTATACCCAAATATATGAGAACTATATTGTTGTGCCCTCACAACGCGCACATATTGTTGTGTCCAAATATGTGGACTGATACTGTCTCATATCATTCTCCGTCCAGGAACAAATCATAGGGACCTCCTATCATTTATATATCTAGGTGATCTAATCTCAAATGATAAGAGTGCAATCTCCTTTGTCACATAGTTAATTTGTACAACAACACCATGATCTGTACAAATAGTAACGCTATAGGTCATAATTGTCCAACAGATAGTGAGTGATCAATAAAGGATTCGCCGCTCTGGATAACATAGAGATGATATCCCAAGAGGCGCGATTTGACATAAGTGATAATATAAGTCCATGGCCATGGCGAGTTCTGAAAGGAGTTTCAGAAACTCTATATATATTATCAACTTAAGTCAATGTTCTAATAGCCATGATTTAATAGAGTAGACATTTTCAATACTCTAGAATCATTGGCGGGATATGTACGAGGGGAAAGGATTGAATTATACGGTAATCGTATACGGAATAGGTTTCAATAAAGTTAGTATTCTTTCTTAATTGGGGGTCATGATGGATTGCTAGATGTCGCTCTTGATCTATGGAAATTAGTTTCTTAATTAAAGAGTTAATTGAGGATAAATTAATTAGATTAATTTATCGAGACTTATGAAGTCTATAACTATCTCCATTACCAATATATGAAAGAACCTAATGGGTCACACACTTTAAAGTATTGAAAAGTTAAGGATAAATTACGTAGATTTAAGTTTTAGGACTTAAATGTTAAGTTCTTGAGCATTAGTCTTCTTTCTGGATTGTTCCTTTTTCTCTGAAAAAGGCCTAAGAATGGAAGGTTTTTTTTAAGCTTCTTCGATGGCTTGCGTTTAGTCACTGGGTATCAGTGTTTGTGTAGTTGTAGGGTTAAAGTACTGCAGAAGTGTTGGTCTCTAAGATCATCCCAAGAACACTTCAAGCATAAAATGAAGTGAATACGTAAAAGAAGTATAGCGGAAATATACTCACTTTGATCTGTAGAGAGGATGTGTGTAGAACAAAACTTTTCCTTCCTTGAAAGTGTCCAAGCTTTCTTTGATGAAGTTGAGCTCCAGGCTTTGACTGATTTGAGATTCCAAGCTCAATGGGAGAGTTTCCCTAACACCTTAGTATGATTCTTTGTGTGTGCTAGCACTTGGAACAAATTGCAACAATTTTTTCCTTTGCCTAGGTGAGTTTCGGCCAAGAGATGTAATGGGAGAGGAGAGAGCTTTTTAATTTTTTTTTTGTGTTTTGTTTTTCTAAAAAACCTAATACAAAAGTCTCTCAAAATTTTGGTATATGCTTTTCCAAAAAGTAAAACAAATATTTGGAGGGTAAATGGCATTAATTGTTCCCAACAACACCCATCACCAAAAAGTGACTTATCTCACATCACTCAAAGTTGATGTGAATTCCATCACAAAAGGTGACTAATGATGTGACTTGATGTGGGCCCCACTTGATTCAAAATCCGAGTGGGCCCGCAAACACATCTCGGGCTCGGGTTTGTTAATTCCGAATTAACGAATTTTCCGTTGCGACTTAATAAATCAAATTCAATTAAATAATTATGCCTAGCAAAATTACCATTAAAGTCGCTCGTGAATTAATTCTAAATTAATTCGTTCGCCCGAATTAAAATCCAATATTAATTCCGCTATGAAATCTAATTTCATTTAATATATCGATTAATCCAAATTAATCGTTCTCTTTCTTCTAATTGAATTTTATCCTATAATAAAATCTCTCCCCAATTCTCCAGAAATATTCTTAAAGGAATATATAATCTATAACAGGCGTAGTATACGTAGTATTGCGTATTGCGATCCAGTATCTGATGTCACATGTAAGGCTTGGGGCTGGAATAGTGTCTGCCCCGTACGAAGTTTATATCAGATCACAAGCAACTAGTCTCTATAATCGGATAATCATGACCTTGTCATATTATCCCGATAGTGTTAGACAGTTATGACCCATAACGTCACTATTTGTAAAAGACATTGTGTTTTTGTACAAATTAATTATGTAGCAATGGAAATTACCTTTTATCATTTCGTAATTGGATTACTTAAATGTGTGAATGATGAAAGTCCTTATGATTAGTTTCAGATTGAGATGATATGAGACAGTATCAATCCACGACGGGTTAATCATTAAATATCCCAAGTCGTAGTATTATCGAGACTGGACATCGATAATGTGGAATAGACTAGTATCGCACTTGTGCGTGTTATGGAAGCGTAACAACATAGTTCTCATATATTTAAGTATTGGATACTTATCCAAGTGTGGTAGAAGGTTGTGTTTTACTGATGGTACGGAAAACAGCTTCGCTCTGGATAGACCCCACAGAATCCTATTGGTAGTATGACTATGTGTCTATGGGAGTCCGTATCATGGTAGATGTATTTGGTCTTAACCTGAGACTTGAATCGCTAGTACTTGCGACAATCAATACGCTTTGGTTTTGGTCGTCCAGGACTTTAATAGGTTCTGTGTACACCTCTTCTGGGTTTATTGAGAATCATAGTGTATTGGGTGTGATGTCAAGACAGAAATATCACTTCAGTCATATGGAGATTATGATCACGCAGGGATACAGAACCGGTTCTCTATTATGTTGTAACTATCAGGATAATATGACAAGGTCATGATTATCTGATTATAGAGACTAGTTACTTGTGATCCGATATATGCTTCGTACGGGGCAGACACTATTCCAGCCCCAGGCCTTGCATGTGACATCAAATACAGGATCGCAATACGCAATACTACGTATACTACGCCTGTTATAGATTATATATTCCTTTAAGAATATTTCTGGAGAATTGGGAAGGCACGGTGCTTTGCTAGAAGCCAACCATGTCTCGTAAATCGGTAAAAACGTGATACAAGGTACGCACGTGTTCGGATAGTCCGACAACCGGATTTACTGCCAACTTATCCAGGGATCTCATGGGTCGCTTCCCGAAGATTCACCGATGACGTATGATTCGAACTTTATTAATCTGGGATTAATAGCGGAGAGACTTTATCTGGGATAAAGTACTATTTGAAGAGAGAGAACGATTAATTTGGAATTAATCGATAAAATAATATATTCGATATATTATACGAAATTGGATTTCGACGCGGAATTAAATTAGATTTTAATTCGGGCTAACGAATTGATTTAAAATTAATTCGCAAGCGACATGAATAGTAATTTTGCTAGGCATAATTATTTAATTAAATTTGATTTAATTACGACGCAACGGAAAAACTCGTTAATTCAGAATTAACGAAACCGAGCCCGGAATATGTTTGCGACGTCACTCCAATTTTGAATCAAGTGCGGCCGCAAGTCACATCACGAGTCACATCACTTGTCACTTTAGTGATAGATGTCTAAGTCACCTTTTTGGTGAGTGACATGCAGTCACTATTCATGATGTTGGTTGGTGTGGGCATTTAATGCCATTTTGGAGCCAAAAATTTGTTTTGACTTTGGTAAAGCATATACCAAATTTTTGGGTAATTTTTTTGATAATTTTTTTTAGAAAACAAAGAAACAAAACACAAAAACTCTCTCCCTCTCTCAAGCAAAACCGTGAGCCTTGGAGGTAGAAGGAAGAATTGTTTTTCTTTCAAATCTTGCTAGCACATTCAAGGAATCCATACAAGGTGATAGGGAACCGAACTAAGAGCTTGGAATCCTTAAAGCTTGGAGCTTGTTCAACTTCATCAACAAAAGGGAGCCTTGGCCGAATCCTTCAAACAAGCAAATGAGAAAGTTTTGTTGATCATCACATCCAAAGCCGTTCAATGTAAGTGTGTTTCCGCCACTCTTCCTTGTGTATTCATTCTATTTAATTGCTTATATTGATCTTGGGACCACCCTAGAAACAACAATGGTATCATGGAGCAAGGTTTAAGCATGAAAATGATTAGGGTAAAATTTGGGTAAATTGATTTTGAGCATGTTTTGACTAAATTACTTGTTTGAGCATGCTTGTATATGGATGACTTGGAGTTATTTAGGATCAATTTCATGAAAAATTAATTGGATCAATTTTTCCCCAAAAATGAGGCTTGGCCGAATGTGTATTACCCTTGTAAGTCATGGTATTTTTTGTTTTTGATCATTGGATGAGTTGAAAAATGTGGGTCATGTTGATTTGTAATTCAATCGGATTGAAAACGAAATCGGACAAATAAAACCCCTAAATGTCGTGAGTTTGTAAGCATGTAATGACTTGATTTTTTGATTCAAAAATGTTGGACATAAGTTGAACAAAAGAGTACATGATTAATTGATTAAATTTGTATTTTGGAAATATGGATTTAGATAATTAATTGATGTATTACACTTTAGTTAATTGAATTTTAAAATTTGGAATATTGAAATTTGATTAAATGGGCTTGATTTTGAATTGGGCTTGTAATTGTTGTATTTGGGCCTTATGGACTTGGTTGGGCCAAGTAGGTTTGGGCCAAATGGATTGGATCCATATTGGGCCTAAATCAATCCATTAAGTCCAAATATAACAAATGGGCTTTAAATGTTTAATTGGGCCTAATGGGCCAAAATTGATTTCTTGGCAAATAAGGGTGATTCCTTACTTGGGCCTTGGTATTTGGGTTTGACCCATATTGACCAAAGCCCATGCCTTATGAAATCAATTGAAAGCCCATTGGACTTTTAATTAACAACATTGGATGTTAATTGGGCTTTGAGACCCATTTATATTAGATTTGGAATCTAAGTCGTTAAAGCGCATTAAAAAGTGTAGATATTAATTTGGAATTAAATGAATGAATTAGTATTGAATACGAATTAAATTAGATTTAAAGAGTAGTTCGATATAATTCAAGAATTTGTACTTCGAGTACTTATTCACAAACGAGTTGGACTCGCGCAAATCAAATCATTGTTTGAACATTGGATGATCACTAATATTCAAAGATTAATTAATTTGATTAGATTGATTGAATAACATGCTTGAATGAATACATGGATGTGATGAATGAATAACATATATCGGATGGATATTATAAGGGAAAGGGCAATTTTAGAAATTATTGTAAATTTAGAATTTATAAATTGGACCTGCATGTCCAGCCTTCTCTCTTTATTAATTCTTTGTATTCTCTTCTCACTTAACGACTTTTATCATTTATATAAATAAGTAATCTAATTACAAAAATGATAAAATGCAATTTCCATTGTCACATAGTTAATTTGTACAAAAACCACAATGTCTTTTACAAATAGTGACGCTATGGGTCATAATTGTCCAACAATCTCCCATTTGGCCTATAGCCAGTCACTCAAGCATCTAACACCTGAACTATGTACATGTCTGTCAAACTGTTGCTGAGGAATAAATTTCATCAGCGGATCTGCAATGTTGTCCGCTGATGTGACCTTCTCGATCTTCACATCGCCACGATGTATGATCTCATGAATCAGATGGAAACGTCAAAGAACATGCTTGGATCATTAATGAGACTGTGGTTCCTTTGCCTGCGCTATAGCCCCGTTATTGTCACAATACAATGGAACGGGTTCAGCTGCTAACGGAACTACTCCTAATCCAATTAGGAATTTACGGATCCAAACTGCCTATTTTGATGTTTCAGCTGCAGCAATATACTCTGCTTCTATTGTTGAATCGGCAACAGTCTCTTGCTTGGAAGATTTCCAGCTTACTGTTCCATTGTTCAAACAAAATATATACTCGGATTGCGACTTACGTATGCCCAGCATCCCCAAATCTTCAGAAATGAGAAACTCGGTTTCTTTTCTGTCCATATTTGATACAGAGTCTGTTGAACAGACTTTGACAGAACCTTATTCAAAATAAGTATTGCACTGTTCAATGCATATCCCTAGAAGGAAATAGGTAGCTCTATGCGACTCATCATCGACCTTACCATGTCCAACAAAGTTCGGTTTCTCCGTTTGGACACACCGTTTAATTGCGGTGTTCCAGTAGGAGTCCACTGTGAAAGAATACAATATTCTTTCAAGTAATCAAGAAACTCATTGCTAAAGTATTCTCCACCACGGTCCGACCGTAATGTTTTAATACTTTTGCTGGTCTGTTTTTCTACTTCGTGTCGAAACTCTTTGAATTTCTCCAAGCTTTCCGACTTGTGTCTCGTAAGATACGCATAACCATAACGCGATGAATCATCCGTAAAGGTTACGAAGTATTCATATCCACCTCTAGCCTGGCTAGACATGGGCTCACATACGTCACTATGAACGAGGGCTACAAGTTCGGTAGCACGTACACATTTACCTCTAAAAGGTGTTTTAGGCATTTTGCCTAATAAATAAGATTCACAGACGTCATATGAATTTGGATCAAATCCGTCCAAGTACCCACTCTTCGAAAGTGTGGATATGAGAGTCTTGTTAATATGTCCCAGACGACAATGCCACATATAAGTTTCATCTTTGTTACTTAGTTTAAGCCTTTTGTTTGTTACATTATATGTTTGAGATAGATTTATATTCAAAATATAAAGACCATTATCTACATCAGCACTGCATATCTCCATATCATTTTTATGCATAAAACACCCAGTGTTTCTAAAAACTAAAGTATAGCCACATTGGGCCAATAAAGATACAGATAAAATATTCCTAGTCAAACTAGGTACATAATAACAATCTGAAAGATTAAGTACATGCCCCGAGGGCAGTTCCAAAATATAAGTCCCAACGGCCAAAATGGCGACTCGATTCCCATTTCCAACGCGGAGGTTGTTGGATAAAATGACCCATAGCGTCACTATTTGCGCAGATCATTGTGTTGTTGTAGCAAATTAACTATGTGACAAGGAAATTGCACTCTCATCATTTGTGATTAGATCACCATAGATATATAAATGAAGAGAGGTCCATATGATTAGTTCCTGGACTGAGAATGATATGAGACAGTATCAGTCCCCGAAGGATTAATCATTA
>SKCR01030071.1:0-104987 GCA_019454045.1 Zanthoxylum bungeanum
TGTTTAATGCTTTACATTAAATAAAGCCAACTACTTTCATCAACTGTAGACATTTTTTGATGTAAGTGATGTGGTCCCTCCACATTTAAATTCAAAATTTGTGTTGGCTTCCTTAACACACAACTAGACTTGGGCCCGGGTTCGTTTAATTCCGATTAAACGAATTTGTTGTCGCTACATAATTAAATCCAATTTAATTAAATAATTATGCCTCGCAAAATTATTACGATAGTCGCTTTCGAATTAATTCTAAATTAATTCGTTTGCCCGAATTAAAATCCAATTTTAATTTCATATTGAAATCCGATTTCAATTGATATATCCAATGTATTATTTTAGCCCCAAATAAATAAATTAAATAGAAAAATCCAATTTAGCAATTAAATTTATTTTATCGATTAATTCTAAATTAATCGTGTTCTCTCTTCTATACGAATTTAATCCCAGATTAATTCTATTTGAGTCAAATTTCATTGGTGAATCTTTGGGAAGCGACCCAAGAGATTCCTGGATATATTGGCAGTAAATACGGTTATCGGACTATCCGAACACTTGCGTACCCCGTACCATGTTTTCACCGATTTACAAGACATTGTTGGCTTCTAGCAAAGCACCGTGCCTACCTAATTCTCCAGAAATATTCTTCGAGGAACATCATCTGTATCAGGCGTAGTAATACCAATATTATATAATACGTAATACGATCCAGTATCGGATGTCCCATGCTAGGCCTAGGGTTGGCTCTGTGTCTGCCTCGTACGAAGCATATATCGGATCTCGTGTAACTAATCTCTGTAATCGGGAAGTCATGACCTAGTCATACTATCCCGATAGATGCAGCTTTTAGAGTACTAGTTTCGTATCCTGTGTGACCATCATCTCTATATGACTGAAGTGATACTTCTATCTTGACATCACATCCCATACACTACGATTCTCAGTAAACCCAATACAGGCGTACACAGAACCTGTTAAAGCTCCATACGACCAATACTAAAGTAAACTGATTGTCGCAAGTAATAGCGACGTAAGTCTCAAGTTAAAGATCACATACACCTACCCTGATTCGGATTCCCATAGACACATAGTCATACTACCAATGGGATTTCGAGTGGGTCTATCCATAGCGAACTGTTCCGGTCCAACGGCTAACAGAACCTCTTATTACACTTGCATAAGTATCCAATACCTAAATATATGAGAACTATGTCGTTAAGCTTCCATAACGCGCACAAGTGTAATACTAGTCTATTCCGCATTATCAATGTCCAATTTCGATAATACTTCGACTAGGGATATTTAATGATTAAATAGTTCGTGGATTAATATTGTCTCATATCTTATTAATCCAATTTAACCATATGGACTTTTATCATATATATATCCAAGTAATCTAATTACAATAATGATAAAATAGCAATTTCCTTCTGTCACAATATTTAATTTGTACAAAAACATAATGTTCTTTACAAATAGTGATGTTATGGGTCATAATTATCCAACAATCTCCCACTTGACCTATAGCCAATCACTCAAGTATCTAACAAATGAACTATGTACATATCGCTCAAACGTTTGCTGAGATATAGCCTTCGTCAGCGGATCTGTAATGTTATAATCTAATGCGATCTTCTCGATCTTCACATCGCCATGATGTATGATCTCACAAATCAGGTGAAATCGTTGAAGTACATGTTTGGATCGTTGATGAGACCATGGTTCCTTAGCCTGTGTGATAGCCCCATTATTATCACAATACAAAGGAACAAGCTCAGCTGCTAACGGAACTACTCCTAATCCAATTAGGAATTTACGAATCCAAACTGCTTCTTTTACTGCCTCAGCTGCAGCAATATATTCCACTTTTGTTGTTGAATCGGCAACAGTCTCTTACTTGGAAGATTTCCAGCTCACTGCTCCGTTGTTCAACCAAAATATGTACCCTGATTGCGACTTACAGTCGTCTTTATCGGTTTGGAAACTTACATCGGTGAACCCAGTCACCTCAAGTCCTCATTCCCCACAGACTAAGAAAGCATTTTTAGTTCGTCTAAGATACTTAAGGATGTTCTTCACAGTAAGCCAGTGACCATCACCTGGATCGGCCTGATAGCGACTACACATGCTTAAAGCATATGAGACATCAGGTCGCGTACATATCATGGCATACATGATCGATCCGAATGCTGAAGCATACGGGATCCGAATCATTGCATCTCTCTCATCTTGAGTTTTAGGACATATATCCTTCTATAGAGAGACGCCATGTGACACCGGAAGCAGCCCCCTCTTGGACTGATCAATGTTGAATCTCTTCAACACTTTGTCAATGTACGAGCTCTGGGAGAGTGTCAGCAGCTTTCTAGATCTATCCCGGTAGATCCTTATTCCTAGAATAAAGGCTACCTCTCCAGGTCTTTCATAGAGAATTTTAGTGAAAGCCAAGCTTTCACCGATTGTAGCATGGGAATGTCATTGCCAAGAAGCAATACATCATCAACGTATAGGACAATGAATGTCAGTGCGTTCCCACTAACCTTCTTATATACACAAGAATCATTTTCATTTTGAATGAAACCATATTCTTTTATGATTTCATCAAAACGTTGGTTCCAATAACGCGATACTTGCTTTAATCCATAAATGGATCGGTTTAACTTGCAAACATTGTTTGCTTGTTTTGGTATGACAAAACCATTAGGTTGTTGCATATAAACATCATCCAAAAGGTTTCCGTTAAGGAAAGCGGTTTTGACTTCCATCTGTCATATTCCATAATCGAAATATGCAGCAATAACAAGCATTATCCGAATG
This sequence comes from Zanthoxylum bungeanum, assembly GCA_019454045.1. Classification (NCBI taxonomy): domain Eukaryota; kingdom Viridiplantae; phylum Streptophyta; class Magnoliopsida; order Sapindales; family Rutaceae; genus Zanthoxylum; species Zanthoxylum bungeanum. The sequence continues at coordinate 2,815 of SKCR01030071.1, forward strand.
GATTTAATCATGGCAATGGGTGAAAAGGTTTCGTCGTAATCGACACCATGTCGTTGACGATAACCTTTAGCTACAAGCCTAGCTTTGTACGTTTGTATATTGCCTTCCATGTCTTTCTTCCTTTTGAAGATCCATTTACTACCAATAGGCATAATGCCTCATGGTACATCAACCAGTGTCCAAACTTGGTTGGTATACCATGGAATCCATTTCAGACTTCATGGCTTCTTGCCATAAAGCGGAGTCGATACCTTGTATCGCTTTCTTATACATAGCTGGTTCATCTTCCTTAATAAGATTAATGTCTACATGAGGTGAGATCAGAAACCCATACCTCTCAGGTTGTTTTCTGACTCTCTCCGACTTACGCGGTTCTTATGTATTAGAAGATTGTGGAATAGTCTTATCCCTGATGGACTGGTTATGTTCCGTGAGGGGGTCGGTGCCAGGAACAGTATCACTCTGATTTTCATCGAGTTCTACTTTCCTCCCACTTACCACTGCATTCATGAATTCCTTTTCGAGGAAAACTACATGAAGAGCAAAAAATAATTTGTTCTCTTGTGGATTGTTGAAATAATATCCTTTCGTTTCCTTAAGATAACCTACAAATAGGCACTTATCCGATTTGGGTTCTAGTTTGGTACTATCCAAACGTTTAACATATGCCCAGCATCCCCAAATCTTCAGGAATGAGAAACTCGGTTTCTTTCCTGTCCATATTTCATATGGAGTCTGTTCAACAAACTTTGACGGAACCTTATTCAAAATAAGTATTGCACTGTTTAATGCGTATCCCTAGAAGGAAATTGGTATCTATATGCGACTCATCATTGACCTTACCATGTCCAGTAAAGTTTGGTTTCTCCGTTCGGACACACCGTTCAATTGAGGTGTTCCAGGAGGAGTCCACTGTGAAAGAATACCATATTATTTCAAGTAATCTTGAAATTCATTGCTTAAGTATTCTCCACCACGGTCTGACCGCAATGTTTTAATATTTTTCCCAGTCTGTTTTTCTAATTCGTGTCGAAACTCTTTGAATTTCTCAAAAGTTTACGACTTGTTTTTCATAAGATACACATAACTATAACACGATGCATCATCCGTAAAGGTTACGAAGTATTCATATCCACCTCTAGCCTGGCTAGACATAGGCCCGCATACGTCACTATGAACGAGGGCTAACAGATCAGTGTCACGTACACCTTTACCACTAAAAGGTGTTTTAGGCATTTTACCTAACAAACAAGATTTGCAGACATCATATGAATTAGGATCAAATCTGTCCAAGTATCCATTCTTCGAAAGTGTGGATATACGAGTTTTGTTTATGTGTCCCAGACGACAATGCCACAAATAAGTCTCATCCGTTTTACTCATTTTGAGCTTTTTGTTTGTCATGTTATATGTTTGAGATTCGTTTATATTCAAAATATAAAGACCATTATTCACATCTGCTGTCCATATCTCAATATCATCTTTATAAACAAAACACCCAGTGTTCCCGAATACAAAGGTATACCCGCATCGGGTTAAACTAGATACAGAGATAATATTCCTAGTCAAAATAGGTATAAAATAACAGTCGCCTAATGTAAGTACATACCCTGAGGGTAGATTCAAAACATAGGTGCCAACGGCCAAAACAATGACTTTCGTCCCATTTCCGACTCGCAGGTCGATCTCCCCTGAAGCCAGTCTCATGCTATTTTGCAGATCCTGTACATCAGTACATATGTGAGTACCACATCCAGTATCAAAAATCCAATTTTTAAAACTAGTAGTGGACATGTTTATTTCAATAACAAACATACCAGAACCCGGAGCCTTGCCCGCCTTCACTTCCTTCAAGTCCGCCTGGAACTTACGGCAGTCACGCTTCCAGTGACCCTGTTTGCCACAGTATAGGCAGACGTCTTTAGATTTTTCTTTGTCTTCCTAGAAGACTGTGACGATTGAGCCTTGCCCTTCTTTTTCTTCTTCTTCACACCCCCAAAAGCTTTCGGCCCAGCCTTGGGCTTCTTGGATGTCGAAGTAAGATGCACCTCGCACTTCTTACCTTTCTGAAGCTCTGGATCTTCCTCTTTCAGCATAGCCATTAACTCTCCAAGAGTTTTTTCTTGGTTCATTATATTATAGTTCATGATGAACCTGCCCCAGCAGTCAGGCAGAGACTGTAAGATCAAATCTATGGAAGTCTCGGCCTCGAAGGTATTGCCCAGCTGACCCAGCTGTTTGATGTCAGCAATCATCTACGACACGTAGTGTTCGACATATGTACCTTCTGACATACGAGAACAAAAGAACTTCTTTTGCAAATCATACTTCTGAGATCTAAGATTAGATCTATGAATATCCTTCAACTTCAAAATCATCGCATAAAGATCCAATCTTTTGTTCTGACGACAAAACTAAGGAGTCATTGCAGCAAGCATAATGGATTGAGCAGTAAAGTTATCATCACGATGAGTCTTCCAAAGCTCATGTTCTACTGGCTGCTCAAGTCCGGGCTCAGGCCCGAGAGGTCTCTCTATTACATAGAGCAATTTCTCAGCTCCCAGGACTATCCTGAGGTTCATTTCCCAGTCTGGAAAATTTGCGCCTTTAAAGACATTCTCACCCATGATTATGTCTCTAACGCTAATCTTTCCAGCCATTTTGATTGCTATAGTCCCACTATCCAATCAAGTGTTTCGGGTACACTCAAATGCAATGGTTACTATAGTCCAACTATATAACCAACTACAAATGAAGTAGTGTTGAGTACAGTCTAACTGTTCAAAGAAAACAATAAATGAATATTAGTCCAACTAATATATATAATAACGAGAAATAATAATAATAGAGCGCGCATATTAGCGAGTATTAAACGAAATTGAAAATTTAATACTAGCCTCCCACTAATTTTCGGCGAGCCTCTAACCCTTCATTGAGTACTCGGGAAACCTAGTTTCCTAGTGGGCTACGATCCCGTTAAATAATACACAACCTTGACTTTGGCCAACAAGCTGTATAAAATTTAACTAGGTAGATCTCTAAAATCAATTGGATCCCATCCAATTCCTAGATCCGGTAGGTGGACATCTAAGTCTGAAACATATATCCAATATATTTCCTAACCTGTTTCCTCTGAATCAACTAAGCCTTGGCTTTGGCTCAACAAGCTTAATGATTCCAGTTAAGCGCAACCCATTGACAGTGGGAAAGCTTCATAATCCACGTCGATGAACAATAGTGACCTTGACTTTGGCCAACAAGTCACAATTGCCCAAGACATGCGATATTAACAATGCTTTCATGGATCTTGAGATCTTGACCCAGCTGTTCGATGTCTGCAAACATCTACGATAGACAATGATCTTGACTTTGGCCAACAAATCAAAGCCAATCTTGGATCTTGAGAGAGAACCACTCAATCGAAGGAAACACTTAATATTAAATGCGAGGGCGTTTTCATAAATTGGCAACCAATTTATTATCTTTGATTAGGTCTCATCATACACCCTTAAACATGCATTCTAAAAGCATAATAAGGCGCGATAAATATAATAATGATATGCGGATGAATATATATAATTTGTTCCTAGGACAAATCTCTCTCTTTTCTTTTCCTCTCTCCCGCTAGCACTTTACATTCTTCTAAGTACCCAATTACATAACACTATAAGAAACCTCATTTACATTGAGGGGAATTGGTGAGAAGAGAAATACAATGAGAATAAGAGGTGATAGGCTGGACACGCAGGTCCAATTTCAAATAAATACAATATTTACAACAATTTCCAAAATTGCCCCCACCCATCTAATATCCATCTGATATACATTATTCAAACAAATACATCCAAGCATTCACATATAACATGTTGTCAATCAATTTAATCCAATTAAATAATTTTTCAATTAATGACCATCCAATGTTAATACAACGATTTGATTTGCGCAAGTCCAACTCGTTTGAGAATAAATACTCAAAGTAAGTATTCTTGAATTATATCGAACTTCAATATTAAATCCAATTTAAATTGTATTCAATACTAATTCAAGTTTAATTCCAAATTAAACAACTACACTTATTATATAATAAAAAATACATTTTTAGACTTGGATTCCAAATCCAATCCAAATGGCCTCAAAGGCCCATTTAGCATCCAATGCCAATTCTATTAGGTCCAATGGGCTTTAATTAATTCTTTAGGCATTGACTTTTGGCCATTATTGATCAAGCCCATAATGCCTTGGCCCATTTAGGAATCACCCTATGCCATAAATTAATTTTGGCCCATTAGGCCCAATAAGATTATTAAAGGCACAAAAGTCATATTTTGGACTTTTATGGAAATAGTTTAGGCCCAATTGGATCCAACCCAATTGTCCACAACTAAATTTGGCCCAACCAAGCCCATTAATCTAAATATAACCAAATTAGCCCAATTAGTATTTTAGGGACTAATTTACATTAATACAATATTCCAAATATTACATTAATCCAATTTAAGTGTAATTAACATAACTAATTAATTAATCTAACATTTCCAAAATATTAATTAATCTAATTAATCATGCTTATCATTCCAATTCATGCCAACACAAATTGAAGCAAAATCAAGTATCCAACAACATGCTTATCTCACGGCAATGACAAGAAATTAACATCCAATTTGATTTCAATCTAATTAAATCGACATTCAACATATATATCATTCCATTACCACATCTAAGTGTCAAAATTTAAAAAATTACCATGAGCTAAACTAGGGTCATATTCGCCCAACTTAATGGAATTGGGGAAATTTTATCCAATCAATTTTTCCACAATCCAACAATGCACAACTCTAAGTTATCATCATCTAACATCAACCAACAACTCAATTTTGAATTTTCATGCTCCAAGCAAAAATCCATAATTAAAGTTTATGAACCCTAGAGTTCAAAATCATATTTAGCAAGGCTCTGATACCATTGTTAGTCTCTAAGACATGCCACAAGATCCTAAACATGATTTTATGTGTGAAAAATCAAGTAAAAATGGCGGAATCACTTACATTGATTTGGAGAAATTCGAAAATTTCTTTTTGGATGAAGCTCCAAGCTTGTTGTTTGTGTTGTTTGTTCCTTGGGTGAGTTTCCCTATCACCTCAAATGACTCCTCTAAGTGCTAGCTTTGTGAAATTTCCATGGAGAGCAAGGTTCGGCAAAGAGGAAGAAGAAAGAGAGAGTGTGAGTTATTTTCCAAAAACCTTGGTTGGTGTATGTTTAATGCTTTACATTAAATAAAGCCAACTACTTCCATCAATTGTAGACATTTTTTGATGTAAGTGATGTGGTCCCACCACATTTAAATTCAAAATTTGTGTTGGCTTCCTCAATACACAACTAAACTTGGGCCCGGGTTCGTTTAATTCCGATTAAATGAATTTGTCGTCACTACATAATTAAATCCAATTTAATTAAATAATTATGCCTCGCAAAATTATTACGATAGTCGCTTTCGAATTAATTCTAAATTAATTAATTCGCCCAAATTAAAATCCAATTTTAATTTCGTATTGAAATCTGACTTCAATTAATATATCCAATATATTATTTTACCCCAAATAAATAAATCAAATAGAAAAATCTAATTTAACTATTAAATTTATTTTATCGATTAATTCTAAATTAATCGCATTCTCTCTTATATATGAATTTAATCATAGATTAATTCTTGCCGTAATTATCTCAGATTAATTTTCTCTCTCAGAATTAATCCCAGATTAATTCTATTTGAGTCAAATGTCATTGGTGAATCTTTGGGAAGCGACCCAAGAGATTCCTGGATATATTGGCAGTAAATATGGTTATTAGACTATCCGAACGCATGCGTACCACGTACCATGTTCTCACCGATTTACAAGACATGATTGGCTTCTAGCAAAGCACCGTGCCTACCTAATTCTCCAGAAATATTCGCCGAGGAATATCATCTGTATCAGGCGTAGTAATACTAATATTATGTAATGCGTAATACGATCCAATATCGGATGTCACATGCTAGGCCTAAGGCTGGCTCTGTGTCTTCAACGTAAGAAGTATATATCGGATCCCGTGTAACTAATCTCTATAATCGGGAAGTCATGACCTAGTCATAATATCCCGATAGCTGCAGCTTTTAGAGTACTAGTTTCGTATCATGTGTGACCATCATCTCCATATGACTGAAGTGATACTCTCATCTTGACATCACATCCAATACACTACGATTCTCAGTAAACCCAATACAGGCGTACACGGAACTTGTTAAAGCTCCAAACGACCAATACTAAAGTAAACTGATTGTCGTAAGTAATAGCGACGTAAGTCTCAGGTTAAAGATCACATACACCTACCCTGATTCGGATTCCCATAGACACATAGTCATACTACCAATGAGATTCCGAGTGGGTCTATCCAGAGCGAATTGTTCCCGGTCCAACGGCTAATAGAACCTCTTATTACACTTGCATAAGTATCCAATACCTAAATATATGAGAACTATGCCGTTAAACTTTCATAAAGCGCACAAGTGTAATATTAGTCTATTCCGCATTATCAATGTCCAGTCTCGATAATACCTCGACTATGGATATTTAATGATTAAATCATTCATGGATTAATATTGTCTCATATCTTATTAATCCAACTTAACCATATGGACTTTTATCATATATATCCAAGTAATCTAATTAAAATAATGATAAAATAGCAATTTTCTTCTGTCACATAGTTAATTTGTACAAAAACACAATGTTCTTTACAAATAGTGATGCTATGAGTAATAATTGTCCAACAGTTTTTGCATAATTTCGTGTTCTAGGTTAATAAACTGATATATTGCACAAACATGAGATAACCACTTCATCTTTAAAAGATATTGGAAGGATTCACAACCTTAGATAGTTTTATAATATAGAATTTTCCTTTAATTTACTTTCGCACTATTTTATTTACTTGTTTTTAGTTTAAAATCACAATCCAATCAAACAACCAATCTATTAGATATTTGTAAACATTTAGCTTCACAAATTGATAGCCTAGGTATTAAGTCCTCGTGGGATCGATACATTTTATACTACTTGAACGATACGTGCGCTTGCGTTACATGAGTGATTTCACCGATCAAGTTTTTGGCACCGTTGCCGAGGACTTATTTATCTTTTACTATTAATTTTGGGGTTAGATACCTTTAATTGTGTCTAATTTCTTTTTATTTATTTTTTCTTGTGTTTCAGGTTCTCAGACACTACATGAGAAGAAACAGAAGCTTTGAAATCTGACCACTTGACCTAGAAATTGAAAGAACAATCAGACAGTTGAGAAGGTAAATGCGAGAAGGTCAAGAAGCACTAATCAACATGGAACCTGAACCATTGGAAGTTGCACCACCAATTCCCATTCGAGACAGAACTATTCCAGTGGTTGATGATGAGTGGTAATTATATCACTATTTCCCACTCATTTAACCTAATATTTTGTATAGTTTCTTGGGTCTTGTGAATATTTTGATGTGTTTTGTGTTATTTTGTAGATAAATAAAGTTTCAGGACACTCTGGAGGTGATTTGGGCCAAAACAATGAAAATTGGACGAAAAAGGGCATTTTTGTAATTTTTCCGAGTCGCGACGCCTAAAGTACGCCGAACAGTGCTAACGTGCGCCGGGTCCACGTGTCAGAATCTGAGAAAATTTGACTTTGCTAACGTGCGCCGTGCCATGTGTCACCATCACAGCCGATCTGCTAACGTGCGCCGTGCCACGTGTCATCATCCTACGGTGTCGACAGTCGCCATCGCCATGTGTCACTCCACCTGTCAGCCACGTCATCGTCCACATCACCTGTTGACCGAGTCAAACTGCCACGTCATTGCCACGTCATCATCAACCAATCACAGCTTGCCACGTGTCACAATTCTATGGTGCCGACAGTCACTTTACCACGTGTCGCCATGTCAGCGCCATGTCAGCATCAATTATTGACCAACTTATCCGTATCTGACACGTGGCGGATAAGAATCTGAGCCGACCAATCAGAAGCCGCCACGTGTCACAATAATTGAGATCCCAACCACCTTGCCACGTGTCACCTTATCACCTTATCCAGAATCTGAGCCGATGAACTAGAGCGTGCCACGTCGACAATGTCCAGCGTCGCGATGCTGGGAGCTTGGCGTCGCGACGCCAGAAGCCGCTTTTCCCTGTTTTTAGAGGATTGCATCTAGTTTTTGTAAAAATAAATAATATTTAATTTATGTATTTTAATTTTCAGTAGTAATAATAGTTCTTCTTCTTCTTCTCTTTTCTTTTATGTTTTGTAGTTAAATTTCCGCTGGGGTAAAATGTGAAACCTTTAATATAATTATCTAGGTAAATCTCACTTAATTATAATTTATAAATTATAATTTAACCGGATTAATTAATGTCAGACTTTATTACCGCCTATATGGTCGGGTTAAATATAAATTACTTTACCGCCTATATGGCTGGTCTTTATGTGACATATAATTACCGCCTATATGGCTGGTGTAGTTGGACTAAATGGATTACTGCCTATATGGCTGGTTTTAAATGTTTAACATTATTAATTCCTGAGAAAGCAGAATATAAAATAATTTATATATTATAATAAGTGAGATTCATAGATAAGAAATATCAAATGTGGATCCTCTAACCCCCAACATTTTATTTTATTCTAGGGAAGTGATGAAACACAATATTCACACACTTAATAATTGATTTTCTTTTTATGGGTAATTCTTTAGTTTGTTTATTGAGTCTTAAGCTTAATGCTTCTTGTTGTCTGATCACCAATAAGATTGATATGGTAAACTTAAAATGAACTAGACATAGGGATTTTAGGTTTCAGCCTTAGATTCAATAGCCCACGATCTTCCTTGAGGATAGATAACCCTTTAATAGATTTCCTTACAGGATAGACATATACCTGTCGGGCGGGGGTAGCCACAATTGGAACTTGATCTTAATGAATCCAGGTAATTTGGTTGACATAGACATATGGTTCAATTGGGTCATACTGGGTATTTGCGTCTGACCATCGACAGAGGCTTTTGCATATTTTCGTGCTCCAGGTTAGCAAACTAATTTATTACACATAAATAAGAGAATCAATTCATCTTTATATTAATATTGTGTGGAGTCACGACCCTAGATCTTTGAGTCTTTTCTTTTATTTTCCTTAGTATTTTCTTTTGAGTCTGTTTTTATTTTATTTTGCAAAACCACATTCAACCAACCAAAAGCAATCAATTCCCTTCTCTCTATAATTAGATATCTGTAAATAAATAGTATCAATAATTAATAACAACAGTAGGAATTAAGTCCTCATGGGATCGATATTTTTATACTACTTGAACGATTCGTGCGCTTGCGTTATACGTGTGTATTTACGCCGATCAAGTTTTTGGCGCCATTGCCGGGGACTTATTTTTCTTGAGTTATTAATTTTGAAGCTATCTAATTTACTTGTATCTAATTTTCTTTATTTTTATCTGTAATTTTTATTTCTTTCTTTTGTTTTCAGGTGATTGAAAAATGGAATATTATTGGGAGATTAAGAGATCACGATCTTTACTAGAAGAAGATACACCCCAAATCTGGGAGCAATAGTCCGGTTTTCTGAGGCCTGTTGTCCAGCCCAACAATTATCACTGGATGCCAGAACCAAGAAATACCACATTTGCTCAACAAGATGCAATGGGGAGATGTGACATATGTAATGGTAACCACCCTAGTGATTATTGCGAATACAACTACCATCCAGGGTGGCAGAGCTATCAAGATCCTTTATGGTATGATGAGCCATCACATTTCACAGAACCACATTTTCCATCTTATCCACCACCCACCTACAATGATCTTCATCAACAATCAGAACAATAGAAGAAGATCAGATGATTGACATGCTCAAAGATTTGTTCAATAAACGAGATGAAAAGTTGGATACAATGCTTGAAACATTCCAAAATCAACTCGAAAGTATTCAGAGACAATCAGCATCCATTCAAAGGATGACAGATCAAATGAGACAATTAACAGAAAACCAGAGCTACATTCCTCAAGGACCATTTTCAGATGACACTGATGAAGCCTTCGAGTACCAAGCATTTCACGATGACACTTTAGAAAATGAGAAGGCTGAGCAGTATCAGGAATCTGAGGTATTAGTTCGGGAACCCAAACCAGCGAAGTCTCAATTTGATTTTTATTATTCAGATTCTGACGAGGATGAAGCTGAGCTGTTAGTACCAATTGCACCAACAAAGGAGGATGAAACTTTTCAGCCTCAAAATGAAGATCTTGGAGAATGCTTTGCACAAATGTTTGAAGAAGATCTATCTGAGCCAACCACATCAGCCTCAGAGGATAAAGACCTAAAATCTGACATATCTTTACATCCTCAAGTTGACACTTATGGAGCATATTTTTCACAGATGACAGATGAAGAACTGAACGAGGAAATCCTAAAATACATCTGTGAAGAAAAGGTAGAGCAAGAAACAGAGCAAATGAAGGAGCAATTGTCAGACCAAATTGAAGATCCAGAGCATTCAGGCGAAACATCACTGTTTTGGGGAGTACAAATCAAAGATATCACCCGGAAGCTTGACAGAATGGAACTTCCATTCAAGGTCAAACACCATACGAGACCTCCTGATTTTCTTTCTTTCTTTTCAAGAACCACTGGAGCAACAAAGGTTAAAAAGGTGGCACAAGCACTGAATGGGATAAAATATTTTTTGCCACTTTACCGTTGGAAGAGACCCTTCAAAAGAAACGCTCACGGGATTATCGTTAATCGGACGTCCAAAACGACGTTGAAACCTCTTTGACAGATAGATTTCAGTCACGTCTGGCTGAAGACGAAAAATTTAGCGCTAGCAGGGAGGCAACCCATGCAATTTGTTGTAATTTCTATTTTTATATTTTGTGTATACATGTTGTAGAATTTTTAATTTTGTGTGTTATTTTTATAGGGAAAAGCTCAACCAAAGCATAAGACAGAAGGAATGGTGTTTGGCAATCACAAAGATGAGAGCCAATTCATTAGCGATGGCTGAGTAAGGAATGAAATCTTGAGACGCATCCTAATGGATTTATATACCAAATGAGTGGCATATTGCGTACACAATTCCGTTACCTTAATAATTGCTTTGATTTGCTTTTCTATTTTTATTTCCCTTTATTTTCGCCGACAAGATCTAAACTTTTTGACTTTTCACGATTTATTTTAACATTCATCTAATAATTGTCATTTGGCAGGCACTAGTGCTACTATTACTCACCCATTTTCAGGTTCTATAAATTCAGCTCTACATTTCTTTCTTCGACACATTCAGATATACATCCAAATAAGAGAAAGAAAATGGAAGCAACGTCACAGCAGCGAATCAAGCGAATTTGTGTTTTCTGTGGATCTAATTCTGGTAAAAAACCAGAATTCATTAAGGCTGCAAAAGAATTGGGGAGAGTCATAGCAGAGAGAAATATGCACCTAGTATATGGCGGTGGCAATCTTGGAATGATGGGAACCATTTCAAAAGCCGTTCAGGAAGGTGGCGGTCATGTTTTGGGAATCATTCCAAAACCTTTGGCAGACGAACAATTAATTGGACCAACAAATGGAGATGAACTTATTGTATCAGGTATGTCTGAACAAATCCATGAAATGATCAATACTGCGGATGCGTTTATTGCGTTACCAGGTGGGCTTGGAACGTTTGAAGAAATGTTCACCGTAGCATCATGGGCACACTTAAACATTCATCGGAAGCCCATTGGGTTACTTAACATTGAGCATTTCTTCGATTTTCTGTTTGTATTTCTTGCGGAAGCCAAAAGACATGAGTTCGTCACAAAATCAGTACATGATATTTTCCTGACTGCAACAAAGGCCGAAGAATTAATTGACCAAATCATAGCCTTCGAACCAAAACTCGACCCAATTCTTTCCAAGTTGAACTGGTCAGATAGCGATCGTGGTAAGAAGCGTAAATTGGACATAGATCTTAATCGGTAATTTTTCTGTAGAATTTTAGCTAACCAGGTATTATCTTCTAAACTCTTCTTCTACTGTTTAAGACATTGGGGGACAATGTCTCATTTAGGTTTGGGGGAGGGAATTAGTTGATTAGTATCTTGTTTTTAGTTGTGTGTTGTTTTATTTTTAGTCCAAAATTTTTCGAAAAATACAAAAAAATTGAAAAATTTTCAAAAATTACAAAAATATTTTGTGTTTTTAGTTTGACTAAAAAGGTGAAATTGGTAAGAGATAGCTGAGTAAGGAGTTTTCACTCCTGAGACGTATCTCAAACCTATTTCGAAACAAGTTAATTTTTGTTTATTTCCTTTTGAATTATTTAATTTGTAAATTCTCCATAATACTGACTAAAATGGATCTTCATATGCTCAGTTGGCAAGTATTATCAATATGCATAGTAACATACAGAAATGAGCTAAAATTGAAAAGTTTGTAATATTCAAGGCTCTAGTTTAATTGGAGGAAGCATCTGAAAAGTGATGGAGTAAAAAAAAAAAAACGTCTGAGATCCGAGTTATTAAGTCTATAAGGGTGTTTTAACACCTAGTGCCCTAAAACCTACTGGTTTGGGAGTCACTGGCCCAAAGCTCGCTACATGGATCAAAGATGCTGCAAAAATATATATATCTGAAGTCTGAGTAATTAAGTCCATAGGGGTGTCTTAACACCTGGTGCCCTAAAGCCAACTGGTTTGGGAGTCACCGACCCAACACTCGCTACATAGATGGAAGATATTGTATATAAATAAAAAAAATCAAAGAAAAAATCAGAAAAATGAGAAAAATTATTCCATTGCTGCAAAAAGGTGTGAATTCTGATAAAGCTTTAGGACAAAAATATTACTCTTTTATCAACTGCACTTATGACTGTTGTGGGCAAAAATGAGTTGTTTAATATTATGTTGGCTGTGTATATGGAGAATGGTAAAAATAATCGGAGAATTTACTTATTCAGTAATTTAGAAAGAAACAAAACAACTAGTAACTTGAAGTAGAAATTTCACCCGATTAGTCACTAACTTCTTAATTCTCTTTTCTCTTGTATTTTTTCTTTTGTGTGCATTAGTTTCACTACCTTTTTACTTTTATAAAATGTTTGTGGGTATCATTGTTGTAAACCCTCACGAGACTACAACTCGTCCACTAGGGACACCTAGGGGTTTAAAGGCTTGTTGCATACACTAAATGCAACCGTGATCCCTACGAAAGTGGCATATTTAAATTTTATTATGTTATTTTATTCCGTATTTTGCTCGAGGACTAGCAAAATGTTAGGTTTAGGGGTGTGATGGGTGGTAATTATATCACTATTTCCCACTCATTTAACCTAATATTTTGTATAGTTTCTTGAGTCTTGTGAATATTTTGATGTCTTTTGTGTTATTTTGTAGATAAATAAAGTTTCAGGACACTCTGGAGGTGATTTAGGCCAAAACAGTGAAAATTGGACGAAAATGGCATTTTTGTAATTTGTCTGAGTCGCGACGCGGAAGCCCTTGGCGTAGCGATGCCTAAAGTGCGCCGAACAGTGCTAACGTGCGCCGGGTCCACGTGTCAGAATCTGAGAAAATTTGACTTTGCTAACGTGCGCTGTGCCACGTGTCACCATCACAGCCGATCTGCTAATGTGCGCCGTGCCACGTGTCATCATCCTACGGTGTCGACAGTCGCCATCGTCACGTGTCACTCCACCTGTCAGCCACGTCATCGTCCAGATTATCGGTTGACCGAGTCAAACCGCTACGTCATTGCCACGTCATCATCAACCAATCACAGCGTGCCACGTGTCACAATTCAGTGGTGCCGACAGTCACTTTGCCACGTGTCGCCATGTCAGCACCACGTCAGCATCAATTATTGACCAACTTATCCGTATCTGACACGTGGCGGATAAGAATCTGAGCCGAAAATTGAGTTCCCAACCACCTTGCCACGTGTCACCTTATCACCTTATCTAGAATTTGAGTCGAGGAACCAGAGCCTGCCACGTCGATAATGTCCAGCGTCGCGACGCCAGAAGCTGATTTTGCCTATAAATTCAAGCCTTCTTCACTTCATTTGGTGTGATTTCCTTGGGAGCTTTTCCCTGTTTTTAGAGGATTGCATCTAGTTTTTGTAAAAAATAAATAATATTTAATTTATGTATTTTAATTTTCAGTAGTAATAATAGTTCTTCTTCTTCTTCTTTTTTCTTTTATGTTTTGTAGTTAAATTTCCGCTGGGGTAAAAGGTGAAACCTTTAATATAATTATCTAGGTAAATCTCACTTAATTATAATTTATAAATTATAATTTAACCGGATTAATTAATGTCAGACTTTATTACCGCCTATATGATCGGGTTAAATATAAATTACTTTACCGCCTATATGGCTGGTCTTTATGTGACATATAATTACCACCTATATGGCTGATATAGTTGGACTAAATGGATTACCGCCGATATGGCTGGTTTTAAATGTTTAACATTATTAATTCCTGAGAAAGCAGAATATAAAATAATTTATATATTATAATAAGTGAGATTCCTAGATAAGAAATATTAAATGTGGATCCTCTAACCCCAGCATTTTATTTTATTCTAGGGAATTGATGAAACACAATATTCACACACTTAATAATTGATTTTCTTTTTATGGGTAATTATTTAGTTTGTTTATTGAGTCGTAAGCTTAATGCTTCTTGTTGTCTGATCACCAATAAGATTGATATGGTAAACTTAAAATGAACTAGACATAGGGATTTTAGGTTTCAGCCTTAGATTCAATAGCCCACGATCTTCCTTGAGGATAGATAACCCTTTAATAGATTTCTTACCGGATAGACATATACCTGTCGGGCGGGGGTAGCCACAATTGGAACTTGATCTTAATGAATCCAGGTAATTTGGTTGACATATACATATGGTTCAATTGGGTTATACTGGGTATTTGAGTCTGACCATCGACAGAGGCTTTTGCATATTTTCATGTTCCAGGTTAGCAAACTGATTTATTACACATAAATAAGAGAATCAATTCATCTTTATATTAATATTGTGTGGAGTCACGACCCTAGATCTTTGAGTCTTTTCTTTTATTTTCCTTAGTATTTTCTTTTGAGTCTGTTTTTATTTTATTTTGCAAAACCACATTCAACTAACCAAATGCAATCAATTCCCTTCTCTCTATAATTAGATATCTGTAAATAAATAATATCAATAATTAATAACAACAGTAGGAATTAAATCCTCGTGGGATCGATATTTTTATACTACTTGAACGATTCGTGCGCTTACGTTATACGTGTGTGTTTACGCTGGTCAGTTGACGGTTTCATTTCATGTATTGTACTTCATCTCTTATCAGCAAATGCGTGTGACATTAAAACATGCATCCATATGATACAACAGTCAGTTCAGTTGGGGGGGAATGCAACTAAAGATCCTAATGCCCACATCAACAACTTCCTGGAAGTTTACGGCACATTCAATTACAACCGAGCGGCAGAAGAAATAATGAAACTGCGTGTGTTTCCATATTCCTTGAAAGAGAGAGCTAAGGCTTGGCTACATTCACTACCAGCAGGTTGAATCACAACTTGGAACACTCTTGCCACCAAAGGTGAGGAATGACATTACATCCTTTGTACAACATGACTCAGAATCCCTCTACGAAGCTTGGGAAATATACAAGGACTTGATCAGAAAATTTCCTCAGCATGAGATTGCAAAGTGGCTACAAGTCCAAACCTTCTACAATGGACTTTATGGACTAATGAGAACCACAATTGATGCTGCTGCTAGAGGAGTTTTAATGGCAAGAGGAGAAGATCATGTCTGGGACTTAATTGAAGAAATGACCAACAATAATTTTTTGTGGCCAACAGAAAGGAGCATGATCCAACGAATTACAGGAATTTATAAAGTTGGAGCCAACACAGCAATGAATTCCAAGCTGGATCAGATATGAAAATTCATGGAAACTCCATGCAAGGTAATGCTGGATCCACAAGTTCACTATATGGAGTAGCACCAGAGACAAACCAACATGATGAGACGGTGAATTATGTTAACAATTTCAACAGACAGGGGAACAATCCATATTCCAACACCTACACCCCAGGGTGGAAGAATCATCTCAATTT
The DNA here is from genome assembly GCA_019454045.1 of Zanthoxylum bungeanum. NCBI lineage: Eukaryota > Viridiplantae > Streptophyta > Magnoliopsida > Sapindales > Rutaceae > Zanthoxylum > Zanthoxylum bungeanum. The sequence goes on from SKCR01030071.1 coordinate 19,010, forward strand.
CGCATGAGTAACACTTCTGGGCAAAGGAGCAACCCACCACCAGGATTCCAACAGCAAAACAAATGCCATGAGTATGAAAAGGAACCAGGAATAACAGAAGTGCTGGCTCTCTTGAAAAAACTAGAAGAAAAATATGACTCTCAAGCAGCATCATATGGTGCCATGTTTCAATCACAAACAACATTAATTCAAAGTCAATCAGCATTATATGATGCCATGTTTCAATCACAAGCATCATTAATTCAAAGTCAAGCAGCATCTTTGAAAACTCTGGAGATCAAATGGGACAACTGGCCAATGATCAGAGTTACAGACCGCAAGGTAACCTTCCTAGCAACATATAACCAAATCCAAGGAACCGAGGGAAGGAGCAATATCAAGCCAGTACTTTGAAAAGTGGTACTGAAATCAACAAAAATATTGGAATCAAGACATCCATTGAGGAAGTTCCAAAAGAAAGCAGTGAAGCAGAACCACAAATGGAGGAAAAAAAGACAAAAGAAAATGATCGAGAAAGATTCACTCCATCTCCACCTTTTCCACAACGTCTCCAAAAAAGTAAACTGGACAAACAGTTTGCTCGATTCCTGTAGATCTTCAAAAAGCTGCATATCAACATTCCATTTGCAGAAACGTTGGAATAAATGCCCAGCTATGTCAAATTCATGAAAGACATTCTGTCATGAAAGCGAAGATTGGGAGATTACGAGACAGTAGCATTGACAGAAGAATGTAGCGCCATCATTCAGAGAAAGCTTCCCTCAAAGTTGAAAGATCCTGGTAGTTTCACCATCCCTTGCACCTTAGGCGAACATTACTTTGGTAAAGGCTTTGTGTGATTTAGGTGCCGGTATTAACTTGATGACTTTATCTATTTACATGAAATTATAGATTGGAGAAGTAATGCCCACCTCAGTTATCTACAGCTTACTGACAGATCGCTCACATTTCCGAGAGGTGTAGTGGAAGATGTATTGGTTAAAGTCGAAAAATTCATTTTCCCTGCAGATTTCATTATCCTTGACATGGAAGAAGACAAAGATGTACCTATCATCCTTGGGAGACCATTCTTGGCTACAGGTCGAACTGTTATTGATGTATAAAAAGGAGAACTAACGATGAAAGTGTAAGACCAAGAAGTTACATTCAATGTTTTCAACGCCATGAAATTCCCGAGTGATGAAAAAGAGTAGGAATATTTCGGAATTGATGTTTTAGATAGTATCATCCAGGATACTGATGCAATGCAACTTTCCACAAATAAACTTGAAGCATGCATCACCAACATGACTGACAGTGAGCTAGATGATGAAATTCTAGAATGTATCAACTATCTTGACAGACCATTTCACTTCAAAACGACACCACAAGTGGAAAGTTTAGAACTATTGAAAATGAGCGAATCAAGCCCTCGATTGAAGAACCACCGTAGCTGGACCTAAAGCTACTTACGAGCAATCTCAGGTATGCATTCTAAGGAAACTCTTTTGATTTACCTGTGATTATTTCTTCCTCGCTAACATTGGAACAGGAAGATAAATTGCTGAGAGTGTTACGAGAACATAAGAAAGCTATTGGCTGGACTATAGCATACATTCGAGGCATTAGTCCATCATTTTGAATGCACAAAATTCTGATGAACGATGAGTACAAAGCCACAGTGGAGCATCAATGAATACTAAATCCAATGATGAAGGAGTTCGTAAAGAAAGAAATCATCAAATGGTTGGATGCCGACATCATCTACCCCATCTCTGATAGCACGTAGGTGAGTCCTGTGCAATGTGTACCAAAGAAAGGAGGAATTACTGTAGTCACAAATGAAAAGAACGAGCTGATTCCAAAAAGAATGGTGAATGGATGGAGAGTATGCATGGTCTACATGAAGCTGAACAAAGCAACAAGGAAAGATCATTTCTCGTTACCATTCATTGACCAGATGCTAGACAGACTGGCTAGACATGAGTTCTATTATTTTCTGCACGGATACTCGGGGTACAATAAGATTGACATCGTCCCATAAGATCAGGAGAAAACCACTTTTATATGTCCGTATGGTACTTTTGCTTTCCGCAGGTTGCCATTTGGACTATGTAATGCTTCTGCCACATTTCAACGTTGTATGATGGCCATCTTCTCAGACATGCTGGAACAAAGTATGGAGGTTTTCATGGATGATTTCTTGGTGTTTGGAGACTCTTTCGACTACTGCTTGTAAAATCTGGAAAAAGTGTTACAAAGATGCGAAGATACCAACCTGGTACTCAACTGGGAGAAATGCCACTTCATGGTGCAAGAAGGTATTGTCTTGGGGCATCAGATCTCACAAAATAGAATCAAGGTAGACAAAGAAAAGATCGAGACAATTGAAAAATTACCTCCACCATCATCTGTCAAAGGGATTCAGAGTTTTCTCGGACATGCAGGCTTTTACAGGAGATTTATTAAAGACTTCTCCAACATTGCTAAACCTCTTTGCAATCTGCTGGAGAAAGATGTGCCTTTCAGCTTCACCAAAGAATGCCACAAAGCTTTTGAGATCTTGAAACAGAAGCTGGTGTCTGCCTCCATCATAGTAGCACCAGACTGGACCCTTCCATTTGAGGTGATGTGCGTGTTGGACAATTATGACCCATAGCATCACTATTTGTATAGATCATGGTGTTGTTGTACAAATTAACTGTGTGACAAAGGAGATTGCACTCTTATCATTTGTGATTAGATCACCTAGATATATAAATGATAGAAGGTCCCTATGATTTGTTCCTGGACGGAGAATGATATGAGACAGTATCAGTCCACGAAGGATAAATCATTAAATATCCATAGTCAGAGTATTATCGAGATTGGACATAGATAAATGCGTAAAAGACTAGTATTACACTTGTGCGCGTTGTGAGGGCACAACGACATAGTTCTCATATATTTGGGTATAGGATACTCATGCAAGTGTAATAGGAGGTTGTGTTTTACCGATGGTATGGGAAACATCTTCTCTCTGGATAGACCCCCTCGGAATTCCATTGGTAGTATGACTATGTGTCTATGGAAGTCCGAAATCAGGGTAGGTGTATTTGGTCTTAACCTGAGACTTGCACCGCTAATACTTGCGACAATCAATATACTTTGGTTGCGGTCGTCCAGGGCTTTAACAGGTTCTGTGTACGCCAATGCTGGGTATATTGAGAATCGTAGTGTGTTGGGTGTGATGTCAAGACGGAAGTGTCACTCCAGTCATATGGAGATGATGGTCACGTAGGATACGGTAATAGTACTCTTAAGTACTGCAGTCATCGGGATAAAATGACAAGGTCATGTTTATCCGATTATAGAGACTAGTTACCAGATATCCGACATGTGCTTCGTACGGGGCAGACACAATTCGAGTCCCAGGCCTAGCACGTGATCATCCGATACTGGACAAAAATACGTAATACTACGTATACTACGCCTGATATAGATCCTTTATTCCTGTAAGGATATTTCTGGAGAATTGGGTAGCCATGGCGCTTTGCTAGAAGCCAACCTTGTCTTGTAAATCGGTAAAACGTAGTATTTGGCACTTACGTGTTCGGATAATCCGACGACCGAATTTACTGCCAACATATCTGGGGATCTCATGGGTCGCTTCCTAAAGATTCACCGATTACGTATGACTTGCACTCTAAATTAATCTGGGATTAATTAGAAGAAAGACAAAATTAAACTGGGATTAATTGCGGAGATATTTTATATGGGATAAAATATCAATTAAAGAGAGATAACGATTAATTTGGAATTAATCGAAGAATTAATATATTCGATATATTAAACGAAAGTAGATTTCGACGCAGAATTAAAATTAGATTTTAATTCGGGCGAGCGAATTAATTTAGAATTCATTTGTTAGCGACGTGAATAGGGATTTCGCTAGGCGTAATCATTTAATTACGACGCAACGGAAAATTCGTTAATTTGGAATTAGCGAACCCGAGACCGAGATTATTTGCGAGTGCATTCGCATTTCGAATTCGAATGCGGCACGCAAGTCAAATCAAGCGTCAAATCGCTAGTCACATCTAGCGTCACATCATTCATCAATCAAGTGATAGATGTCTTTCACTTTGAGTGATTGACGCAAGTCACTATTCATGAGTGATGTGAATTGATGGAGGTTGATGGGCTTTAATTATTTGACTTTTTGAAAGCCAAATTCACATGAAATGAATTTGAAAGTCACATGAGTGTATAAGATACACTTTAGCCATCAACCAAATTACTCTCTCTCTAACTTCATCTCTTTCTTCTTCACGCCCATGGAGGGGCAAAATACTTACTGGTTTCTGTCAAGAAATCGTGAGTTAGGGGAGCAAGAGTGGTGATTTTTATGGAAAATTTCACAAGAGCTAGCACTCCGAGAGACATGCGAAGGTGATAGGGAAGTCCACCTATGAGTCGGGAATCGTTTGATGAAGCTTGGAGCTTGTTCGAGGAGCTCAAAAACAGAAAATGGATGAGCATGGACTGCTCACTGCCGTGAACTGTCAAGGAGCATAAATCAAAGTTTTATTGCTTGCCGCGTCGCTCAACCGATCGATGTAAGTATTCCGCAACTTCTTCGATTTGTATTCGCACATATTTCATGCTTATTATTGATCTTGGGACCTTAATAGAAACCAACAATGGCATCTAGAGCAAGGTTTGAGCATGAAAAAGTTTAGGGCTTAAAATTTGGGTAAAATGTTTTCAAGCATGATTTGGTTGAATTGGATGATTGAGTATGCTTAAAACATGTTGAATTGAAGTTTGATTGGATCAATTTCATGAAATTGGATTGGATCAATTTTTTCCCCAAATTTTGTGTTGGCAGAATGGTGCTCTAAATGTGTTCTTGGTGATTTTTGATTTTTTGATTCATTGGATGTGTTGGAAATCATTTGGGGATATAGATTTAATGTTGAATTTAATTTAATTGGATTGAATTTGATTTGGACAAAATAATTCCCCATTGCCGAGAGCTTGAGCATGATAAATGGGTTTGATTTTAATCAAAATGTGTTGGACATGTGATGATGAAAATGAGCATGATTAATTGTATAAATTGATGTTTTAGAAATGTTAATTTAGGTGATTAATCATGATATACACTTTAGGTTAATTAAATGTGAAATTGGATTTTTTGTAATTTAATTAATTGGGCCTTAAAATTGGATTTGGGCTTTTATAGTTGTTATTGGGCTTGTTGGGCTTTGTTGTACAAAGTTGGGTTTAGGCCAAAATTGGTTGGATCCAATTAGGCCCAAAACCGTATCCATAAAGCCCAAATGCGACTTAATGGACCTTTAAAGTTTAATTGGGCCTAATGGGCCAAAATTGATTTTTGGGCTTATGGGGTAATTCCCGGATTGGATTTTGGTTATTCGGTTTGACCCGAGTTAACCAAAAGTTCACGCCTTAAGAAATTAATTAAAAGCCCATTGGACTTTAATTAAATTGACGTTGGACGTTAAATCGGGCTTTGAGACCCGTTGCGATTAAATTTGGAATTTAAGTCGTAAAAGTTCATTATTAAAGTGTAGTATTTAATTTGGAATTAAATATGCGAATTAGAATTGAATGCATATTAAATTGGATTTAATGATGTAGTTTAATTTAATTCGAGAATATGTACTTTGAGTACTTATTCGCAATAACGAGTTTGACTCGAGCAAAATCAAATCATTGTTTGAACATTGGATGATCACTAATTATCAGATTAATTAATTTGATTAGATTGATTGATAACATGCTTGTGTGAATACATGGTTGCGATGCATGAATAATGTATATCGGATGGATATTAGATGGGTGGGACAATTTTAGAAATTGTTGTAATAAATTTGATTTATTAATTGGACCTGCGTGTCCAGCCTTATTACCTCTCATTTCTTTGTATTCTCTTCTCACCTATTCCCCTCAATGTAAATGAGGTTTCTTTAGAAGTGTAGTGTAATGGGTAGAAGTAATACATGTACTAGCGGGAGAGAGAAAGAGAGAGATTTGATCTAGGATCAATGTGTAAAGTATCCATCCGCATATCCTTATTATTTTATTATACGCGCTTTATTATGTGTTTAGAATGCATGTTTAAGGGTGTATGATGATGAGACCTTAACAAAGACAATAAATTGGTTGCCAATTTGCACTCGGAAAACCCTCAAACAATATTAAGCGTTTTTCCTTCCATTGAGTGATTCTCACTAAAGATCCGAGACTGGCATTGGCTTGTTGGCCAAAGTCAAGGCCTTTGTCCGTCGAGGATGTGTTTGAATCACGAAGGCTTTGTTCCATATTGGTGTCTTATCCAAGTTGTGGTTTGTTGGCCAAAGTCAAGACCACTTCTTGTCCATCGACATTGATTACGAAGCTTTCCATGGTCAATGGGTCGCGCTTAACTAGGATCACTAAGTTTGTTGTGCCAAAGACAAGGCTTAGTTGATTCAGAGGAAAAAGGTTAGGTAATACATTGGATGTATTGGTATATATAAGATATATATTTCGGACTTGGATGTCCCCCTACCGAATCTAGGAATTGGATTGGATCCAATCGATCTTAGAGATCTACACTACAAGAAAAAAGGCTTTTACTGATACTAAATTAGTGTCAGTAAAGGGTTTTACTTACACTATATAAATGTGTCAGTGTTGCCGCAGCCAGAAATCACTGACACTAGTTTCTAGTGTCAGTGATTCTTAGTGTCAGTAAACGTTAATACTGTAGTATCAGAAAATTATTGACACTATGGTATCAGTAATCTCTCACGCTATTTTAGTGTCAGTAAATTATTGACACTATATCATCAGTATTTAGTGATACTATAGTGTCAGTAAATTTTGTTACTGCAGTATCAGTATATCGCATATATTTTATTTTTAGTGTCAGTAATTATTGTTACTATAGTATCAATATCCGTCAATATCTTTTAAAATTTAAAAATCGTATTATTTCACATTATATTTCTTATTTTTTGTAATTAAATTAATCATAATATATATATATATATATATATATATATATATATATATATATACCAACTCAATGAAATAAAAAACTAAAAAATTACATTTATATAAAATTCGCAATATAATAGATTAATCGTATTAATCAATTCAACAGTATCACATGATGAATACAAAAACTCCATAGACAATCTTTAAATTAACATATATATATTTCAAAAAGTACTCTTAAAGTCCCATCAAAATGTCATGCCCCCACCAAAATTCATGATACTTGTTGAGAAGCCTGCAACAATCCCCCAACAATATGATATCTGGCACAAAATCTGAAATTATAAACCAAATGTTAAGAATTAGATGGACTTCCAAAATAAATCGATATCTTCATAAATAAAAACATTAAATACATCCAAATAAAAATACAAAATATAACCCTAATCTAATTTTTGTCACATAAAGCACTTATTGACAATAACCATACCAACAACCTAAGAGCATGCATATAAAAAACCAAATGGCATCTATAATAACAAGTTGTATCTTTCATACCGCTACATAATCACCAAAACAAACAAATCAATAACACACACACACACACACACACACACACACACACACATATATATATATATAGACGGACATAAAACTGAAATAAAAGGATCTCATGAACCAGATGAAGTTTATCAGATGACATGATCTAATACTGTTTCCAAATGCAGGAAGCAAATCAAGATGACAAGATAGTTGTTCATTATGGAATTCCTGGAAACTAAAAGTTCAAAGCTCAAAATGTACTAGAATGTAACATTCCAGGTAATTGCCATAAAAATAGATGAGATAAACATGTTAGATCTCAATATATCAAATACTGCTTCCATAGCATTCATGCTGCACCTCAAAGCACATCAGATGACAGGTGCCATATCCCCCAAAGGTTTCAACAAGTATCAATCAGAACATGGCAAAACTTCATCAGGTAAAAAACTATCTCCAAGTTCATGTCTGACATAAAGAACATCGAGACACTGTTAATAGAATATTTTACATCATGATTGTTTTAACTTTCAAGTCTCAAAGCAATCTTACCCACTAGCAAAACTCACAAATAAAACAAATTAACCCACCAAATTAAACCCATCAGGGCATAAAACTGAAATAAAAGATATGATTCATATTGCTTTCACTGAAGTAAAAACTGGGGAAAAAATTCTAAGCTAAAAGTAGAAACAATAATGTATTAATTTACAGAAAAGAGAAATACCATACTACTTCATTAACTCAACGAACAATAGCTATGTTGTCCTTGTCATTTGTATTCTGCAAGAATAAAAGATTTCCCAATATGTCATGAATTAAAGTGAAAAAATAGGAAGTAATAATCACCTTTGTAAAACATGTCCTTGTAATTACCTCTTCATTATACTGTGTGATTATATGTGCAACATATATTGCCCAATCATCACGGAGTTGCGTTATATCTTCCAGAGTGTACTCATTAATCCCCTTGAACTTTAAAATATTTATAAGTTAGAATTTTAAACAGTAAGATATCTTAATTGACTAGTGATAAAACTTAACTATTGTTAACTTACATTGTCTTTTAGAATGTTCACATTGGTTACAATTTGCTGCATGTATTTCATCACATAAAACCGCATTCAAAACTTCCAGGCTGCATTGGACACTATAAAAAAAATTATCATATCAATATTAGTTCATTTAGACATATTCTAAATATTCTCATTGTTGCATATCACCAAAATATATATATATATCATAACTTTGTAACTCTGCTAAAAATAGTTTCTTAGCTCACAGAGACACTTACTCTAGTGCTTAATAACAGTCATGCTCAGTCTTCCAACAAATCTACTATCTCAATTCACTCACATTTTAAGATTTCAATCAAAGGCGTATCTTTTCCAACAGTAAACCAGAAAAACAAGTAAGGAGATCCAATCATCAAGCATTAAAGATAAGTGTTAAAATCACCTTAGGATCATCGGGCTTCTTCTCCAACAGCTGTTTGAGCAATTCGAGGCACTCATCGAACTTACGAGACTGAAAGTAGAGAGCGGCTTCTTTAGCAAGAGTGGCAGTGACGGATAAAACGCCGCCGTCGTCTTCAATGGAGTTATTAACAGAGGCCGTCGATTGCGCTGAATCTCGAGAATCCATGACCAGATCGACCAATCAGATGCTCGAATCAGGCACAACACAACTTGAATCTCGATTACAAAACGTATCAGATCGAGTAAAATGGAAAATAAAACCCTAGGTTTTTACTAAAGTCTTGAGGGGAGATTTTAATTTCATTTGCATTCAATTTGGGGGTTTTGTTTCATTGTCTTTTCTTAGGAACCCTGAGGATATTTTAATTTGGGAATTTTGCAAAGAATGACAGATCAATTAGAGCGTGTAAATGCGTACGATTTGCAGAGGTAGAAAACCTACACGACCGGTGGGAATGAGAGGAACCCTAAATTACTAAGATTGATTTGGTAACTACGGTTCAGGTTTTGACCCGACAAATACATATATATTTTTATAAACCGCGGTTTAAGGAACAAAAGTCACGATTTGGCCCAGTGGTAAAACCTTACAATAAAAAAAAAAAATTATATCAATGGTTACAATTTCGAGTCCCAGCAGACTTAAGGAAATAATTTTTTTTTTAATTTTTTTACTGATACTAAGGTATCATTAATTACTGACACTAAATTTACTGATACTCTAGTGTCAGTAATATATGCGAAAAACGTCACTTCCGCGAGGTGTTGGTTCGACTCCAGACGACTACGCGTTTTTTTTTTTTTTTTATTTCTTACTGATACTATTGTAATAGTAATTACTGACACTAAAATCGCTGATACCATAGTGTCAGTAATTATTGATATTTAAGTGAAAAACACGGAAATAGGCCCATTTACACGTCGTTTCTGACACTTTTAGCCTAGTGTCACTAACCTTAGTGTCAGTAAAGGCCTTTTTTCTTGTAGTGCTACCTAGTTAATTATCATACAATTTGTTGGCCAAAGTCAAGATTGTGTGATATTTAACGGGACCCTAGCCCACTAGGAAACACGGTTTCCCGAGTACTCGACAGAGGGTTAGAGGCTCGCCGAAAAATAGTGGGAGGCAAGAATTGAATTTGCAATATTCGTTTAATTACTTGCCATACGCGCTCAAATCATATACAATTCGTCAAAGAAATTAAATGTTAGTTGTGTTAGACATTATGACCCATAGCGTCACTATTTTGTAAATAATATTGTATTATTGTACAAAATTAACTATGTGATAATGAAATTGCCTTTTGCCGTTTTGTAATTTATTTACTTTGATATATAAATGGCGAAAGTCCATATGATTAGTTCCGTATTGAGATTATATGAGACAGTATCAATATAAAAGGTTTAATCATTAAATATCCCTAGTCGGAGTATTATCGAGATCGGACATCGATAAAGCGGAATAGACTAGTATTGCACTTGTGCGCGTTGTGAGGGCACAACGGCATAGTTCTCATATATTTAAGTATAGGATACTTATGCAAGTGCGATAGGAGGTTGTGTTTTACCGATGGTACGGAAAACAGCTTCGCTTTGGATAGACCCCGCGGAATCCCATTGGTAGTATGTCTGCGTGTCTATGGGAGGCCGCATCAGGGTAGGTGTATATGGTCTTAACCTGAGACTTGCATCGCTAGTACTTGCGACAATCGGTAAACTTTGGTTTTGGTGGTTCGAGGCTTTAACCGGTTTTGTGTACACCTCTTCTGGGTTTATCGAGAATCGTAGTGTGCTGGGTGTGATGTCAAGATGGAAGTATCACTTCAGACATATGGAGATGATGATCGCGCAGGATACATAACTAGTACTCTATAAAAAGGTTGCAACCGTCGGGACAATATGACTAGGTCAGGATTGTCCGATTTAAAGAGACTAGTTATTTGATGTCCGATATATGTTTCGTACGGGGCAGACACATTTCCAGCTCCAGGCCTAACATGTGATCGTCTGATACTGGATCGATGTACGCAATACTACGTTATACTACGCTTGATAAAGATCTAATATTCCAATAAGAATATTTCTGGAGAATTGGGTAGGCATGACGCTTTGCTAGAAGCCAACCTTGTCTTGTAAATCGGTAAAAACGTAGTAAGGTACGTACGTGTTCGGATTATCCGACGACCGTATTTACTGCCAACATATCCGGAGATCTCTTGGGTCGCTTCCTGAAGATTCACCTATGATATTTGATTCGAACTTTATTAATCTTGGATTAATTACGGAGAAACTTTATCTTGGATAAAATGCCTAATTTAGAGAGAAAACGATTAATTTGGAATTAATCGATAAAATAATATGTTTGATATATTAAACAAAATTAGATTTCGGTGCGGAATTAAAATCGGATTTAATTCGGGCAAACGAATTGATTTAGAATTAATTCGTTAGCGACGTGAATAGTGATTTCGCTAGGCATAATTATTTAATTTACGTCGCGACGGAAATTCGTTAATTCGGAATTAGCGAAACCGAGCCCGAAAGTGTTTGCGGACACATTCGTATTTTGAAACGAGTGGGGCCCGCAAGTCACATCGCGAAGTCACATCACTTGACATGACTAGTTGATGGATGTCACAAGTCACCTTTATTGAGTGACACATTGTCACTGTTCATGAAAGAAGTTGGTGAGGCCATTTAATGGCTTTTTGGAGGGAAAATGTTTTTTGACTTTTTGGAAAGGTATTTACCAAATATTTTGGTAATTATTTTTGATAACTCTCGGTTTTTAGAAAACAAAGAGAAAAAGAAAAAAAAACAAAAGGGCTTCTCTTCCTCTCTCTCTTGCTCACGCCGTGAGCTTCAAAGGCAAGAAAAATTGTTTTTCCATTTTCTCCATTTGCTAGCACATTGAAGGATCAAAGGAGGTGATAGGGAAACAACCTTGGAGCTTGGAATACAAAGAAAGCTTGGAGCTTCTTCTTCACTCCACCTTGGCCGAAAGTTTGAAGCTTGGAGACTCAAAGATTTTCTTCATCACTTTTCATCACAAGCTTGTAAGTATGATTCCGCCATGCTTCAAGTTTTACATATATAAATCATGTGTTTCATTTGCTTATACTTTCTTTGGGACTAATATTAGAAACCAACAATGGTATCATGGAGCCATGTTTAAGCATGAAATACATTAGGGTTAATTTGGGTAAAATTGATTGAAGCATGTTCTTGTGAAATTTGATGATTAAGTATGCTTATATGTATGTAATATGATGTTATACATAATCAATTTTGAGAAAAATGCATTGGATGATTTTTCCCCTAATTTGTTGCCTTGGCCGCATATGAAGGTCCTTGCATTGGATTGGAATTTTTTGTGTATAAGTTCATTAGATGACTTAAAACATATACGGGACGTAGATTAGTGATTCAATCGGATTGAAAAACAAATCGAACCAAAAAATCCCTCTTGGCCGAATGCAATATGACATGTTAAAGGACTTGATTTTTGTTCAAATAATGTTGGACATGTGTTAGAACAAATAATGATTAATAAAATTAAATTGATGTTTTTGAAATATTTGGTTTAATGAATTAATCATGGATTTACACTTTAATTAATTGAATTTTAAAATTTGGAATATTAAAATTTAATTAATGGGCTTAATTGTAAAATTGGGCTTGCATTATTATATTTGGGCATAATGGGCTTGGTTGGGACAAGTAGATTTGGGCCAAAAGGATTGGATCCAATTTGGGCTTAAATCACTCCATTAAGTCCAAATATAGTAAAATGGGCTTTAATGTTTAATTGGGCCTTATGGGCTTGAAATTGATTTTATGGCATTTAAGGGTGATTCCTTATTTGGGCTTGGTAATTGGGTTTGACCCACATTGACCAAAGCCCAAGCCTTAATAAATCAATTGAAAGCCCATTGGACTTTAATTAAACAAACATTGGATGTTAGTTGGGCTTTGAGACCCAATTAGATTAGATTTAGAATCTAAGTCTTTAAAACACATTAAAAGTGTAAACATTTAATTTGGAATTAAATGAATTGAATTAGTATTGAATACGACTTAAATTGGATTTAACAAGTAGTTCGATATAATTCTTGAATTCGTACCTTCTGTACTTATTCTCAAACGAGTTGGACTCGCGCAAAATCAAAACCGTTGTTTGAACATTGGATGATCATTTAAACAAAGACTAATTAATTAGATTAGATTGGTTGTATAGCATGTCTTGATTGAATATATATGTCTGTGATGAATGAATAGTGTATATCGGATGGATATTAGAAGGGAAAAGGGTAATTCTAGAAATTATTGTAAATTTAGAATTTATAATTTGGACCTGCGTGTCCAGCCTTATCTCTTTTATCTCTTTGTATTCTCTTCTCAACTAATTCCCCTCAATGTAAATGGGGTTTCTCTTATTGTATTATGTATTGGGTAGAAGTAGAATAGTGTTAGCGGGGAGAGGAAATGGAGTGATTTGTTCTAGGAACAAGTTGTTTTATATATCCATCTGCATATCACTATTAATTTACTTTACGCGCTTTATGATGTTTAGAAGCATGCTCAAGGGTGTATGATGATGAGACCTAACAAAGATAATAATTGGTTGCCAATTACGCAAAAATCCCTCAATCTATATTAAACGATTATCCTTCCGTTGAATGATTCTTGTTCAAGATCCAAAGTTGGCATTGGTTTGTTGGCCAAAGTCAAGACCTTTGTCAATTGAGGATGTACTTGAATCATGAGAGTTTTGTTCCATATCGGTGTCTTGTCCAAGTTGTGATTTGTTGGCCAAAGTCAAGATCACTTCTTGTCCAACGACATTGATTACGAAACTTTCCTTGTCAATGGGTCCCGCTTAACTGGAATCATTAGGTTTGTTGTGCCAAAGCCAAGGCCTAGATGATTCGGAGGATATGGTTAGGAAAATGTATTAGATACATTGGCATAAGTAATGTACATATGTTTTGGACTTGGATGTACACCTAACCGGATCAAGGAATTGGATTAGATCCAATTGATCTTTGAGATCTACCTAGTTAAATAGCATACAGCTTGTTGGCCAAAGTCAAGGTTGTGTGTTATTTAACGGGATCCTAGCCCACTAGGAAATAGGATTTCCCGAGTTCTCAAATAGGGTTAGAGACTTGATGAAAATAGTGGGAGGCTAAGTATTGAATTTGCAATTTCGTTCAGATACTTAGCCTTACGCGTCTTTCAAAATTATTTCGTCTATTTATTAAAATTAGTTGGACTAATACATTGTTATTTTTTCTTGTAACAGTTTGATTGTATCCATTTTATCGTTAACTAGATAGTTGGACTATCGTAGTTGAGATGGCAAGCAAGGGAAATGTCCGAGACATCATCATGGGTGACAATATCTTTAAGGGCACAAACTTTGCTAATTGGGAAATGAACCTGAGGATAGTCCTTGGGGCTGAGAGGCTGCTGTACACTATACAGATACCTCTCCCCCCTAAACCCACTGAGCCACTTGAGCTGGAGTTATGGAAAACTCACAGCGAGGATTGTGACACAGCTCAGTCTGTTATGTTGGCTTCGATGACTCAGCACTTTCATCGCCAGAATAGGGACTTGGATCCATATAACATGATGGCTAGACTGTATGATCTCCACCGCACTAATAAGCGGATGGAGAGGTATGAGTTGGTGAAGAAACTCTTCCGCGCCCGAATGAATGTAGGCGCATCAGTTGAGGCCCACGGGACTCAAATGATCGCCGATATTGATGAGTTGGCCAAGATGGGAATAGTCTTGGAGGCTGAGCTGACCGTAGACATGCTCTTATAGTCACATCCTGATTCTTGGAAACAAATCATAATCAACTACAAGTTGATGGACACGGATGACACTCTTGGAGAGCTGTTATCCATCTTGAATGAGTCTGAAAAAGAACTCCAAAAGGGGGGCAAGCGCGAGGCACACTATGCATCGACCTATCAGGCGCCAAGGGCTGGGCCCAAGGCAACTGGAGGGGTGAGGAAGAGGAAACATAAGAACAAGGGTAAAGGCAAGTTGACAAAAGCTTCTGGGAAGCCAAGGGACAAGTCTCAAGATGTCTGCCTCAAATGCGGCAAAAAGGGTAACTGGAAACGTGACTGCCGAATGGGCAAGGGACAAAGGGAGGATATCAAGGCAGGCAAAGCACTAGCCTCTGGTATGATTGAAATAAATATGACTACTTCTAGTTTTAAAAATTGGATTTTTGATTCTGGTTGTGCTGCTCATATATGTACTGATTTGCAGGATCTGCAGAATAGCAGGATGCTGGCTTCAGGGGAGGTTGATCTACGAGTCGGAAACGGAACTCCAGTTGCTGTTTTGGCTGTAGGGACTTTTGTTTTGGAACTGCCTTCGGGGCATGTACTTAAACTTTTGAACTGTTATTATATACCTAGTTTGACTAGGAATATCATATCTGTATCTTTGTTAACCCAGCATGGGTACACTTTTGTATTTAGAAACACTGGGTGTTATTTGTATAAAGATGATGCAGAAATTTGCACTGCCGTTGCAAATAATGGTCTTTACATTTTGAATATAAATGAATCTCCTAAACATAAAATAACAAACAAAGGCTCAAAAGGAGTAATCTAAAAGATGAAGCTTACATGTGGCATTGTCGTCTAGGACACATCAACAAGACTCGCATATCCACACTTTCGAAGAGTGGGTACTTGGACGGATTTGATCTTAATTCATATGATGTCTGCGAATCTTGTCTATTAGGCAAAATGCCTAAATCACCTTTTAGCGGTAAAGGTGAACGTGCCACAGAACTGTTAGCCCTCGTTCATAGTGACGTATGTGGGCCCATGTCTAGCCAGGCTAGAGGTGGATATCATTACTTCGTAACCTTTACGGATGATGCATCTCGTTATGGTTATGTGTATCTAATGAGACACAAGTCGGAAACTTTTGAGAAATTCAAAGAGTTTCGACACGAAGTAGAAAAACAAACAGGCAAGAGTATTAAGACATTACGGTCGGATCGTGGTGGCGAATACTTAAGTTATGAGTTTCAAGATTACTTGAAAGAATATGGTATTCTTTCACAGTGGACTCCTCCTGGAACACCGCAATTAAACGGTGTGTCTGAACGGAGAAACCGTACCTTGTTAGACATGGTAAGGTCGATGATGAGTCGCACTGAGCTACCAATATCCTTCTGGGGATACGCATTAAACAGTGCAGTACTTATTTTGAATAAGGTTCCGTCAAAGTCTGTTGAACAGACTCCATATGAGATATGGACAGGAAGGAAACCAGGTTTCTCTTTCCTGTAGATTTGGGGATGCTGGGCATATGTTAAACGTTTGGAAGGTACCAATCTAGAACCCAAATCAGATAAATGCCTTTTCGTGGGATATCCTAGGGAAACCAAAGGATATTACTTCTATCACCCACAAGAGAACAAAGTATTTGTTGCTCTACATGCATTTTTCCTTGAGAAGGAATTCCTAGATGCAGTGGTAAGTGGGAGGAAGGTGGAGCTCGATGAAAATCGTAGTGATACTGTTCCTGGCAATGAATCAACGACAGAACATGAACAGACCATCCGGGATGAGTCTGTACCACAATCTTCATATACACAAGGACCGCGTAGGTCGGAGAGAGTCAGGACAGTACCTGAGAGGTATGGGTTCCTGATCTCGCCTCATGTAGATATTAATCTTATTGAGGATAATGAACCGGCTACGTATGAGGAAGTGATACAGAATATTGATTCCGCTTTATGGCAAGAAGCCATGAAGTCCGAGATGGATTCCATGTATGCCAACCAAGTTTGGACACTGGTTGATGCACCAGAAGGCGTAAAGCCTATTGGATGCAGATGGATCTTCAAGAAGAAGACCGACATGGATGGCAACGTGCAAACGTACAAAGCTAGGCTTGTAGCAAAGGGTTATCGTCAACAATATGGTATTGATGATTATGCGAAACTTTCTCCCCCGTTGCCATGATTAAATCCATTCGGATAATGCTTGCAATAGCTGCATATTTCGATTACGAGATATGGCAGATGGACGTTAAAACCGCTTTCCTTAACGGAAACCTTTTAGAGGATGTTTATATGCAACAGCCTGACGGTTTTATCGTACTAGACTTGCAAACAAGGTTTGTAAGTTAAATCGATCCATTTATGGATTGAAGCAAGCATCACGGTCATGGAATCAGCGTTTTGATGAGATCATAAAAGAATATGATTTCGTGCAAAACGCAGATGACCCTTGTGTATACAAGAAGGTTAGTGGGGGAGAGCACTGACTTTTATTGTCCTTTATGTCGACGACGTATTGCTTATAGGCAATGACATTCCCATGCTAACGTCGGTGAAAGCTTGGCTTTCATTAAAATTCTCCATGAAAGATCTGGGAGAAGCAGCCTTTATTCTGGGAATAAAGATCTACCGGGAAAGATCTAGAAAGCTTTTTGGACTCTCCCAGAGTACATATATTGACAAAGTATTGAAGCGATTCAACATGGATCAATCCAAGAGGGGATTGATGCCAATGTCACGTGGTATCCTTCTGTCTAAAGACATGTGTCCTAAGACTCAAGAAGAGAGAGATAACATGAGTCGGATACCGTTCACCTCGGCAGTCGGATCGATCATGTATGCCATGATATGTACGCGACCTGATGTGTCATATGCTTTGACCATGTGCAGTCGCTATCAGGCCGATCCAGGTGAAGGTCACTGGATGGCAGTTAAGAATATCCTTAAGTATCTTAGACGAACTAAGGATGCTTTCTTAATTTATGGAGGTGGAGAACTTGAGGTATCTAGGTACACTGATGCAAGTTTCCAAACCGACAAGGACGACTTCAAGTCGCAATCGGGGTACATTTTTTGTTTGAATAACGGAGCAGTGAGCTGGAAATCTTCCAAGCAACATACTGTTGCCGATTCAACAACAGAAGCGGAGTATATCGCTGCGTCGGAAGTAGCAAATGAGGCAGTTTGGATCCGAAAATTCCTAATCGGATTAGGAGAGTAGTTCCGTTAGCAGCTGAGCCCGTTCCATTGTATTGTGACAATAACGGGGCTACAGCACAAGCTAAGGAGCCAAGGTCTCATCAACGATCCAAGCATGTTCTTCGGTGTTACCATCTGATTCGGGAGATTATACATCGTGGCGATGTAAAGGTCGAGAAGGTCGCATCGGATGACAACATTGCAGATCCGCTGACGAATGCTGTTCTTCAGCATGTGTTTGAACGACATATACATAGTTCAGGTATTAGATGCTTGAGTGACTGGCTATAGGCCAAGTGGGAGATTGTTAGACATTATGACCCATAGCGTCACTGTTTTGTAAATGATATTGTATTATTGTACAAAATTAACTATGTGATAATGAAATTCCCTTTTGCCGTTTTGTAATTTATTTACTTTGATATATAAATGGCGAAAGTCCATATGATTAGTTCCGTATTGAGATGATATGAGACAGTATCAATATAAAAGGTTTAATCATTAAATATCTCTAGTCGGAGTATTATCAAGATCGGACATCGATAATGCGGAATAGACTAGTATTGCACTTGTGCGCGTTGTGAGGGCACAACGGCATAGTTCTCATATATTTAAGTATAGGATACTTATGCAAGTGCGATAGGAGGTTGTGTTTTACCGATGGTACGGAAAACAGCTTCGCTCTGGATAGACCCCGCGGAATCCCATTGGTAGTATGTCTGCGTGTCTATGGGAGGCCGCATCAGGGTAGGTGTATATGTTCTTAACCTGAGACTTGCATCGCTAGTACTTGCGACAATCGGTAAACTTTGGTTTTGGTGGTTCGGGGCTTTAACCGGTTCTGTGTACACCTCTTCTGGGTTTATCGAGAATCGTAGTGTGCTGGGTGTGATGTCAAGATGGAAGTATCACTTCAGACATATGGAGATGATGATCGCGCATGATACATAACTAGTACTCTATAAAAAGGTTGCAACCGTCGGGACAATATGACCAGGTCAGGATTGTCCGATTTAAAGAGACTAGTTATTTAATGTCCGATATATGTTTCGTACGGGGCAGACACATTTCCAGCCCCAGGCCTAACATGTGATCGTTTGATACTGGATCGATGTACGCAATACTACGTTATACTACGCTTGATAAAGATCTAATATTCCAATAAGAATATTTCTGGAGAATTGGGTAGGCATGGCGCTTTGCTAGAAGCCAACCTTGTCTTGTAAATCGGTAAAAACGTAGTACAAGGTTAGTACGTGTTCGGATTATCCGACGACCGTATTTACTGCCAACATATCCGGAGATCTCTTGGGTCGCTTCCTGAAGATTCACCTATGATATTTGATTCGAACTTTATTAATCTTGGATTAATTACGGAGAAACTTTATCTTGGATAAAATGCCTAATTTAGAGAGAAAATGATTAATTTGGAATTAATCGATAAAATAATATGTTTGATATATTAAACGAAATTAGATTTCGGTGCAGAATTAAAATCGATTTAATTCGGGCAAACGAATTGATTTAGAATTAATTCGTTAGCGACGTGAATAGTGATTTCGCTAGGCATAATTATTTAATTTACGTCGCGACGGAAATTCGTTAATTCGGAATTAGCGAAACCGAGCCCGAAAGTGTTTGCGGACACATTCGTATTTTGAAACGAGTGGGGCCCGCAAGTCACATCGCGAAGTCACATCACTTGACATGACTAGTTGATGGATGTCACAAGTCACCTTTATTGAGTGACACATTGTCACTGTTCATGAAAGAAGTTGGTGAGGCCATTTAATGGCTTTTTGGAGGGAAAATGTTTTTTGACTTTTTGGAAAGGTATTTACCAAATATTTTGGTAATTATTTTTGATAACTCTCGGTTTTTAGAAAACAAAGAGAAAAAGAAAAAAAAAACAATAGGGCTTCTCTTCCTCTCTCTCTTGCTCACGCCGTGAGCTTCCAAAGGCAAGAAAAATTGTTTTTCCATTTTCTCCATTTGCTAGCACATTGAAGGATCAAAGGAGGTGATAGGGAAACAACCTTGGAGCTTGGAATACAAAGAAAGCTTGGAGCTTCTTCTTCACTTCCACCTTGGCCGAAAGTTTGAAGCTTGGAGACTCAAAGATTTTCTTCATCAATTTTCATCACAAGCTTTGTAAGTATGATTCCGCCATGCTTCAAGTTTTACATATATAAATCATGTGTTTCATTTGCTTATACTTTCTTTGGGACTAATATTAGAAACCAACAAGTTGGACTAATATTTAAATGTTGTTTTAATTAATAGTTGGACTATATTCAAACTATTCATTTATAGTTGATTTTATAATTGGATTATAGTAATCAATATAATTGATTTTAATCTATTAAATTATAGTTGATTAAATAGTTGGACTATTGTAATCATTATAATAAATAGTACCTAAATCGTTGATTAAATAGTTGGACTATTAGAATCAAGATGTAATTGAAAGATTGACGTTTAATACATAATCATAGGGAAAATGTATTTAAATGGTTTAATTTTCAAAATTGGGAATAAATTTCAGGATGGTCCTGGAAAAATAATAAGTTACTTTATTTGATAAAATAACATATTAAGCCTAAAGCTCGGAGTTAAGCAAATAGTAGAGCATAATCTTTGGAAGATTTATGTAATGATAACTTAAGTGTTTAATCCATTTAGCTTGTCGCAGTAGACTCCTTAATTTCTGAATCAGAACTAAGGATTAGATCCTTAAAGTATGATACTGAAATTGAAGGATCTTCATAAATCTATATTTAGATTTTAGAAGTACTAAAATTGCAATAATAACTCTTGGAGAGTTAATGACTATTCTCAAGGAGATAAAGTCAAAGTTTGCAATTAGGCAAGTAGCGCAAGGCGCACCTTACTTCGATATTCTAGAAGGCCAAGGCTTGGCCAAAGGCTACTGGAATGTGAAAAAGGGCAAAGGCAAAATCATTATAGTCTTCTGGGAAGATAAAGGACATATCCCAAAATGTCTGCCTAAATTGTGGCAAACGGGATCACGGAAGCGTGACTGCCGTTTGGACAAAGCAGACATGAAGGAATTGAAGACGAGCAAGGCTATGACTTCAAATATGTTTGTCAACATTATGTTCTCTACTAGTATTAAAATTAGATTTTCAATACTTAGTGTGATACATAAATATATATTGATGTTTAGAATCTGTTTTGAACAGGATACTGACTTCAATAGAGATTTATCTGCGAATTGTAAACGGGACGAAAGTCGCTGTTTTAACCGTAGATACCTAAATTTAGGAACTACCATCGGGTGTGTACCTAAATTTGGAAACTGTTATAATGTAACTAGTTTGACTAGAGACATTATCTTTATATCAGTGTTTGACCTGCTGCGGGTGAACCTTTATATTCTAGAACACTAAAGTGTTTCATTATATAAAGATGATATTGAGATAAACACATTAGATGTGAATAACATAATTTATATTTTGAATATAAATAAATCTCAAACATATAAAATGACAAACAATTAGCTCAAACTGATTTGATCAGAAGAAACTAATTGTGGCATTGTTGTCTGGGACATAATTAAACAAGAATCGTATATCCACACTTTTGAAGAGTGGGTACCAGGACTAATTTGATTCTATTCAAATAAAGTCTACGAATCTAGTTTATTGGGCAAAGTGCCTAAAACACTATTTACTTGGTAAAAGTGAAAATGCCACCAATCTGTTAGCCATAGGTCATAGTGAAGCAAGTGGGCCCATGTCTAGCTAAGCTAGAAGTGGATATGAATATTTCGTGACCTTTACGGATTTGGCATCGCGTTATGGTAATGTGTTTCTTTATGAAACACAAATCGGAAACTTTTACAGTTTCGACACGAAATAGAAAAATAGATCGGCTGAAGTATTAAACCGTCACGGTTAGACCGTAATGGAAAATACTTAAGCAATAAGTTTCTTATATACTTGAAAGAGTATTGTATTCTTTCAAATAGGAATCCTCCCGGAACACGTCAAAGTGACGGTGTGTCCGAAAAGACTAACCAAATTTTGTTGGACATGATAAGGTTAATCATGAGTCGCTCTGAGCTACCATTTCCTTCAACGGATACGTATAAACAGTGCAAGAACTTATTTTGAATAAGGTTCCATAAAAATCTGTTTGATAGATATCATATTAGATATGAACAGGAAAGAAACCAGGTTTCTCATTCCTAATAATTTAGGAATGCTAGGCATACGTTTGGATGATACCAAACTGGAACCCAAATTGGATAAGTGCCAATTGTAGATTATCCTAGGGATACCAAAGTATAGTACTTATACAACTCACTAAAGAATAATGTAATTGTTGTTCACCATGCGGTTTTCCTAAGAGGAATACCGATATCCAGTGGTAAGTGGGAGGATAGTAAAACTCGATGAAAAATTGGAGTAATACTATTCAAGGCATCAATTCCTAATGGAACATAAATAGTTCATCAAGGATGAAACTATTTCCAATAATCTTCGAATACACAAGAACCACGTAAGTCGGAGAGAGTCAGAAAACAACCTGGGGTATGGGTTTCTGATCTCACCTCATAAAGATGTCTATCTTATTGAGGAACACCAACTGACTACGTATGAGGAAGTGATACAAGGTATCGACTCCCTATTTTGACAAAGTGTCATGATATCCGAATAGGATTCCATGTATATCAACAAGTTTGGATACTAGTTGATGTATCGCAAGGCATTGTGCCTATTGGTACTATATTAGTCTTCAAGGAAGACATATATGGATGGTAACATACCAACGTACTAAGCTAGGCTTGTAGCGGAAAGGTATCATTATCAACATTGTGTTGATTACGATTCAACCTTTTACCTGTTGCCACGGTAAATCCATTTGGATAATGCTTGCTTATGCTACATGTTTCATTTATGAAATATGAAAGCTTTACGGGAAAATCGCTTTCTTGAAAAGGAAACCTTTCGGAGGATGTTTATAACATCCTGTCGGTTTTGTCGTACCAAAAACTAGCAAACAAGGTTTACAGGTTATTCGATCCATGTTTGGATTGAAGCAAGCATTAGGTTCTTGGAATTATCGTTTTGATGTAATCATAATAGTTTATGATTTAATTCAAAATGAAATGATTCTTGTGTATATAACAGGGTTAGTGGGAGCGCACTGACAGTGGTTGTCCTATACAATAATGATAATATGTCATTTCTTGGAAATGATATTCCCATAAAAATAATCGGTGAAAGCTTGTCTTTCGATAAAACTCTCCGAGAACTCGTACATTGAAAAATGTACGTGACCTGGTGTCTCATACGCTTTGAGCATATGGATTCACAAACAGGCCAATCCTAGTGATAGTCACTGGATTGAAGTTAAGAACATCTGTTAGTATCTTAGAGAACTAAGGATGATGTCTTAAACTATGGAGATGGAGAACTTGAAGTGACTGTGATCACTACTGCAAGTTTCCTAAACCGATAAAACTACTATAAGTCGCTGGTACTACAAAGTTTGAATAACGGAACAGTGAGCTGGAAATCTTCCAAGCAAGATACTGTTACCGAATAAACAACTAATGCGGGTTATTGTTGTAGCTGAGGCGGTAATAGAAGCCTTCTGGGTCGATAATAATCTAATTAGATTAGATATATTTCTGTTAGCAGCTGAGCTAGGCGTCAGCATAGGCTAAAGAATTAATGGTCTCATCAACGATCCAGATACATACTTCGATATTCATCTGATTCGTTCAGATTATACATCGTGGCGATGTGATGATCGAATAAATCACATCAGACGATAATCATGCAAATCTGCTGAGGAAAGCCTTTCCTCAGCAGTTTGAGCCAACCGTACATAGTTCGGGTGTAAGACACTCGAGTGACTGGCTATAGGACAAGTTGGAGATTGTTGGACAATTATGACCCATAGCGTCACTATTTGTACAGATCATGGTGTTGTTGTACAAATTAAATATGTGACAAAGGAGATTGCACTCTTATCATTTGTGATTAGATCACCTAGATATATAAATGATAGGAGGTCCCTATGATTTGTTCCTGGACGGAGAATGATATGAGACAGTATCAGTCCATGAAGGATAAATCATTAAATATCCATAGTCAGAGTATTATCGAGATTGGAAATCGATAAATACGTAAAAGACTAGTATTACACTTGTGCGTGTTGTGAGGGCACAACGGCATAGTTCTCATATATTTGGGTATAGGATACTCATGTAAGTTTAATATGAGGTTGTGTTTTACCAATGCTACGAGGAAACAGCTTCGCTCTGGATAGACCCCCTCGGAATTCCATTGGTAGTATGACTATGTGTCTATGGAAGTCCGAAATCAGGGTAGGTGTATTTGGTCTTAACCTGAGACTTGCACCGCTAATACTTGTGATAATCAATATACTTCGGTTGCGGTCGTCCAGGGCTTTAACAGGTTCTGTGTACGCCAATGCAAGGTATATTGAGAATCATAGTGTGTTGGGTATGATGTCAAGACGGAAGTGTCACTCCAGTCATATGGAGATGATGGTCACGTAGGATACGGTACTAGTACTCTTAAGTACTGCAGTCATCGAGATAAAATGACAAGGTCATGTTTATCCTATTATAGAGACTAGTTACCAGACATCCGACATGTGTTTCGTACGGGGCAGACACAATTCCAGCCCCAGGCATAGCACGTGATCATCCGATACTGGACAGAAATACGCAATATTACGTATACTATGACTGATATAGATCTTTTATTCCTGTAAGGATATTTCCGGAGAATTGGGTAGGCATGGTGCTTTGCTAGAAGCCAACCTTGTCTTGTAAATCGGTAAAACGTAGTACTTGGTACTTACGTGTTCGGATAGTCCGACGACCGAATTTACTGCCAACATCTCTGGGATTAATTAGAAGAGAGAGAAAATTAATCTGGGATCAATTGCAGAGATATTTTATCTGGGATAAAATATCAATTAAAGAGAGATAACGATTAATTTGGAATTAATCGAAGAATTAATATAATCATTATATTCAACGAAATTAGATTTCAACGCGGAATTAAAATTAGATTTTAATTCGGGCGAGCGAATTAATTTAGAATTGATTCGTTAGCGACGTGAATAGTGATTTCACTAGGCGTAATCATTTAATTACGACGCAACGGAAAATTCATTAATTTGGAATTAGCGAACCCGAGCCCGAGATTATTTGCGAGTGCATTCACATTTCAAATATGAATGCGTTACGCAAGTCAAATCAAGCGTCAAATCGCTAGTCGCATCTAGAGTCACATCATTCGTCAATCAAGTGATGGATGTCTTCCACTTTGAGTGATTGACGCAAGTCACTATTCACGAGTGATGTGAATTTATGGAGGTTGATGGGCTTTAATTATTTGAATTTTTGAAAGCCAAATTCACATGAAATGAATTTGAAATTCACATGAGTGTATAAGATACACTTTAGCCATCAACCAAATTACTCTCTCTCTCACTTCATCTCTTTCTTCTTCACGCCCATGGAGGGGTAAAATACTTACTGGTTTCTGTCAAGAAACCGTGAGTTAGGGGAGCAAGAGTGGTGATTTTTGTGGCAAATTTCACAAGAGCTAGCACTCCAAGAGACATGCGAAGGTGATAGGGAAGTCCACCCATGAGCCGGGAATCGTTTGATGAAGCTTGGAGCTTGTTCGAGGAGCTCAAAAATAGAAAATGGAGGAGCATGGACTGCTCACTATCGTGAACTGTCAAGGAGCAGAAATCAAAGTTTTGTTGCTTGCCGCATCGCTTAACCGATCGATGTAAGTATTCCGCAACTTCTTCGATTTATATTCGCACATATTTCATGCTTATTATTTATCTTTGGACCTTAATAGAAACCAACAGTGCGATGCTAGTGATTTTACTGTAGGTGTAGTTTTGGGACAACACAAAGTAAAAATTTTCCATACCATTTACCACTCCAGCAGAACTCTGAATGAAGCACAACTCAACTACACAACAACTGAAAAGAAGCTGCTTGCAGTTGTGTTTGCTTTTGATAAATTTCGCTCCTATATGCTCGGTCCCAAAGTGGTGTTCTACAAAAATCATTCAACAATCAAATACCTGATCGCAAAGAAAGATGCCAAACCTAGATTGATCCATTGGGCACTTCTGCTGCAAGATTTCGACATGGAGATACGAGACAGGAAATGGACAGAAAATCAAGTGACAGATAATTTATCGAGGTTCAAAATGGAGTAATAATTGGCAATGGGATGACAATCAAAGAAACTTTTCCAGATGAACAGTTATTTTCCATCAAACAACATGATGTCCCTTGGTATGCTGACTATGTAAACTACATCGTCTTGGGAATATGGTCGTTGGAATGGACACATCAGAAACGAAAGAAGTTCTTCAAATAAACCAAACACTATGTCTTGGATGAACTGTACTTGTTCAAATGATATGCTAATCAATTACTAAGGCGTTGTGTTCCACATGATGAGGTCAATAGTGTCCTTCAGCATTGTCAGTCATCACCATATGGCGGACACTTCAGCGAAAATAAAACTGCATCCAAAGTCCTACAATCAGGTTTGTTCTGGCCCACTCTGTTTAAAGATGCTTACTTATTTTCTCTTCAATGTGACATGTGCCAGAAAACGGGGAATATTTCGAGGAGAAATGAATGACCTCTTCTAAATATTCTAGAAGTGAAGATATTTGATGTATGAGAGATTGATTTTATGGGACCCTTTGTTCCATCATTCAGAAACTTGTACATTCTGGTTGCAGTAGACTACATCTCTAAATGGGTTGAAGCAATAGCATTGTCATCAAACGATTCAAAAATGGTGATAAAATTCCTTAAAATAATATTTTCACTCGCTTCGGAACACCTCAGACAATTATCAGTGATGGTGGCACACAATTCTGCAACAGATAATTCGATGCAATCATATCCAAATACGGAGTTACTCATAAAGTTGCCACTTCCTATCATCCGCATCAAATGGACAGGTTGAAATTTCAAACAGGGAGATCAAAAGAATCTTGGAGAGAACCGTTGGATCAACAAGGAGGGATTGGTCTATAAAACTGGATGACGCATTATGGGCCTACCAGAAAGCTTACAAGACACCCATTAGTATGTCCCCATATCAAATGGTGTTTGGGAAAGCATGCCATTTGCCAGTGGAGCTTGAACATAAAGCGTATTGGGCACTGAAGAAGTTGAATCTTGATCTACAAGCAGGAGGAGAAAAAAAGTTCCACCAACTAAACGAATTGGAGGAATTTCACCTACAAAATTATGAGAATTCCAAACTATACAAAAAAAAAAGACCAAGAAATGGCATGATCAAAAAATAGTGTGCCGACAACTGAAACCAGGACAGCAGGTGTTGTTATACAATTCACGATTGAAATTTTTCCCTGGAAATCCGAAATCAAAGTGGTCAGGTCCATTTGGGATTACCCAAGTTTCGGAACTCACTCAAATTAAAGTGGTCACGTCCATATTGTGAATATTTTTATATTTTTTTGTGTTATTTTGCAGATAAATAAAGTTTCAGAACTCACTGAAATTGTATCGGGGCTAAAACGGTGAAATTCGGATCAAAAATGGCAAATTGGGAAATTTATGTTCACGCATCGCGAAGCGCAACAATTGTTTAACCCGATGTACCATGAGCTTTGAAAGCTCGTATAGACGTGTGGGTATTCGTTGGAGCGAATACTGAATGAATCCCAGGTGATTCCTAATAGTTGGAAGTATACACCATCGTCAATAGGAATCTCCTCGAGTCGAGTAGCATATGTGATCATTTGACTAAAGGATAATATTGATTTTGTTTGAGATCCTCCACATTTAGATGCCATGTATGTCAGAAACTCTTCATGGTCTGGCCTCTACATGAGATGTGCACCTCGGAAACTTGACTGTGTATTATATATTTCATAAGCGCAACTCGAATAGCCTACGACATAGAGATTGATAAACATATATGATGACCTCGACTTGTATAGTTCAGAAAATTCGTTTGTGTTCTCGCGAATTCAGAGGTGGCCGAATTACATACATATATGCTAGGCTTATATGACGAACGTTTCTGGACTTAGAGAGTACCACAATATGAAATGTGTCTATTGAGCACTTTGGTAGTCGATAATTTTTTATAATAAATAATATTCGATATTATAATTATCAACCAAGATAATCAAGTAATATTGGATAACATTGATTATTTACTTTGACCCAATTAGATTAATTGGATTAATCCAAAAAATTATGCAAGGGCTTTTTCATAATTTCATAAATATCTCTACCATTTGAGGATATTTTGGTAATTATAAATATGTAATTATAGGTGTATTTGGCTTGATTTAATTGGGTTAAATCAAAGTTGTAGACATGTAACTAATCCATTAATTGAACTTTGTTTTGATTTAATTGGATTAATTTAAAATGGTAGACAAAGGTTATTAATCACACCTAATTATACATATTTGGACAAATTAGATTAAGTCCACATAAAAGTTGATTAGAACTTTTATTAATTAAAAATTACCTAAGTTTTGCTATAAATAGCAAGCTTGAGCAAATATTTTAATCAAGCTTAAAAAATCTAAAATAAGCAAGAGTTAGAGAAATTAGTCTAAGTTAGAGAAGTGTTTAGAGAAGTTTTCAAATATCTTTACAGTATTTCAACAAGAAGAAATCAAGATTGAAATCTGAAATCAAAGTGGTCAGGTCCATTTGGGATTATCCAAGTTTTATCCTACGGAGCTGTTGAGTTACTTGATCCCAACACAATTGATACATTCAAAATTAACAGCCAGCGTGTCAAGCACTACTGGGGAGAATTATTTGAGCGAAAAAAGAAGAAGAAAGTGTTACACTTTCAGATCCAGCCTAACGTTCGGGCAGTCATGTCTAGCTGACGACGTTAAACTTAGCGCTAGCAGAGAGGCTTATATATTAAGATTTAGTGTGTTTTATTTTTGTGTATTTAATTTTTGTAGGTAAAGTCACATTTCAGGATGGAAGACGTTATCACAAATCTTCACAAGCAATTTCTTTCTCTCCCTCAAAACTCTCAGATGAAAGTCTACAAAGCTCGCATAGAACGTATGCTACTTCTGATGATCAAAGGTATTCCTAATGACATTCGTTGGTTAATTGAAGCACGTGTCCGATTGGCAGGTGAGTCTTCTGACTCTTTTATTTCAAATCTTCCTGGTTTAGGAAAAATCACCTATGCTAAAAAAAGAAGAGCTAAGAGATTAGGTGTTTGCTATAAATGTGCACACATGACATGTAATACTCGTTGTCGTTCTTTAGGAATGGTTTCTGATAATCGCGAAGATAAAATTAAATTCATTAATGATGGCATTAGTAATGAGTCTTTGGATGACATATCACTGACTCTTGAGACGCATTCTAGTGGATATGTGTATCACGTAATTCGCATGCTAAATACATAATTTCATAAAGAAATAAAACAACTAAGTCTCGGGAATTTGACTTTTATAGACCCTGTTTGCCAATTTATAAGAAAATTGGATGGGAAGCTTATCTCTGACGCATAGATGTCAATCAAGCCATTACTTCTTGTAAATATTATTATCTTTGTCTTTAACAAATAATTGTGATTTATTTTGTTATTTTCTTTTATTTTCTCCGACAGGATCCAGACTTCTTGACTTTCACGATTTATTTAACTATTTAGCTAATAATTGTCATTTGGTAGATACTAGTGCTATTATTACTCATCCTTTTTCAGGTTCTATAAATTCAGCTCATCATTGCATTCTTGAAGACATCCAGAAATGGAAGCAACTTCAAGAAGACGAGTTGTAAACATCTGTGTGTTTTGCGGTACTAGTGTTGGTTCTAAGCCAGAGTTCACTGAGGCAGCACAGGAATTGGGTAGGGTCATAGCTGAAAGGAATATACACCTAATATATGGCGGTGGCAATCTTGGACTAATGGGGTGTGTTTCAAGGGCCGTACAGGAATGAAGTAGTCAAGTTTTAGGAATCATCCCAAAACCCTTGGCAGAGGCGAATCTTATAGGACCATCAAACGAAGAGGAACTTATTGTGCCAGATATGTCTGAACGACTAGTGGAAATGATTAACCGTGTTGATGCTTTTATTTTTTTGCCAAGTGGCTTGGGAACGATGGAGGAAATTTTTACAGTACTATCTTGGGCGAACTTGAATATACATCAGAAACCAATTGGACTGTTTAATGCTGATGGAGACTTTCTTTGTGTGTTTCTTGATGATGCCCGGAGAAATGGGTTTGTGTCCAAAACTGTAAAAGATATACTCTTCACTGCCAGAATTGCCCATGATTTAATTGACCAACCCTTAACCTTTGAACCACAAATTGACCATATCATTTCCAAGATAAACTGGTCTGATAATGATCGTGGTAAGAAGCATCAGAAAAATCTGGATCTTAACCTTTAATTTTCTTTTTAGATATAGAATTTCAGCTAACCAGATACTGTCTTCTAAACTCTTCTTCTATTTTTTTAGACATTGGGGACAATGTCTCAATTAGGTTTGGGGGAGGGGAATAGTTGACTAGTATCTTATTTTTAATTTTTTTAGTAGTGTTGTTTTTGCTTAGTTTTTAGTCAAAAATTATAAAAAAAAATTATAAAAAAATAATAAAAAATATATTTTGTTTTTGTGTTTTTAACTTGACTAATCAGGTGAAATTGGTGTGAGATAGTTGAGTAAGGAATTTCCACTCCTGAGATGTATCTCAACCTATTTCGTAACAAGTTAATTTTTGTTTATTTCCTTTTGAATTATTTAATTTGTGAATTCTCCATAATACTGACTAAATTGGATCTTCATATGCTCAGTTGACATGAATTATCAACATACATGGTAATATACGGCCATGAGTAGTAAATGAAAAGTTTGTAATATTCAGTGCTCTAGTTTAATTGGAGGAAGCATCTAAAAAGCAATGGAATAAAAAAAAATTTTAAAAAAATTTAAACATCTGAGATCCGAGTAATTAAGTCTGTAAGGGTTTCTTAACTCTTAGTGCCCTAAAGCCAACTTGCTTGGGAGTCACTGGCCCAAAGCTCTCTACATGGATTGAAGATGTTGTAAATAGAAAACAAATATCTGAAATCCGAGTAATTAAGTCTGTAAGGGTGTCTTAACACCTAGTGCCTTAAAGCCAACTGGCTTAGGAGTCACTGACCCAAAGCTCGCTACATGAATTGAAGCTGTTGTAAATATATAAATAAATAAATCAGAAAATGTTTCATTGCTAAAAATGTGTGAATTCTGATATAACTTTAGGACAAAAATATTACTCTCTTTTCAACTACACTTATGAATATTGTGGGCACAATGATTTGATTAATACTTTTTTGGTTGTGTATATGGAGAATGATAAAAATAATCGAAGAATTTACTTATTTGGTAATTTAGAAAGAAAGAAAATAACTATTAACTTGGATAAGAGTTTCACTTGTTTAGTCACTAACTTGTTTGATCTTTTTGCTTTTGTGTGCATTTGACGTTTGTGGGTGTCATTTATGTGAGCCCTCACAAGACTACAACTCGTCCACTAGGGACACCTAGGGGTTTAAAGGCTTGTTGCATACGCTAAATGCAATTGTGATCCCTACGAAAGTGGTTTAGTTTAATTTTATTTTAAAGTTGTTTATTGTATTTTATTTTGTTGTTTTGCTCGAGAACTAGCAAAATGTTAGGTCTGGGGTGTGATAAGCGGTAAATATATCAGTATTTACCGTCCCTTTTACATGATATTGTATTTAGTTTCTCGAGTATTGTGAATATTTTTATGTTTTTTGTGTTATTTTGCAGATAAATAAAGTTTCAGAACTCACTGAAATTGAATCGGGGCTAAAACGGTGAAATTCGGATAAAAAAGGGCAAATTGGGAAACTTTATGTTCACGCGTCGCGAAGCGCAACGTCCTTTGCGTCGCGACGAGACACAGTTATGCAGCATGCTGACACGAGTCATCACTGTAGCCCGCATCGCGACGTAGAACCCTCAACGCATCGCGACACCAAACCAATAATTCTGCCGACAGCCACGTGTCATCATCTCGTCGAATCAACTTTTACGTCACGACGCGCGGGACAAAATTTTATCTATAAATTGAAGCTGAAATCAGAAGGAAAATTCATACCTTCTTCTGTGGATTTCCATAAGAATACTAAGAAGATTATATCTTGTTTGTTTATTTATAGCTTTTTGTATTTAATTTTTATCTTATACAATAGTTCTTTCTTTACTTTACTTTTCATACCTTATTTTTATTTTTCAGTATAAGGAGGTAACTCCCCTCTGCTGGGGTGAAGGGTAAAACTTTTATTACTAATATTTAGATTAATCTCCTTTAATTATAATATATAAACTATTTTAAAACCTGACTTAATGTGATACCATTTTTATGGTCGGTTGGACTTAAATAAATTGATTTTAACCTGAATAAACTGGATATCGCCTTTATGGTCGGTTGGAATTAATCATAAATTTGACTTAATCATGATACCGCCTATATGGTCGGTTGGTAATGTCATGCAAAGTTTATATATTATAATAAGGATGATTTCTAAATTAGAAGTAATAAAAGTGGATCCTCTAACCCCTAACATTTTCTTTATTGCTTTATTTATCTTTTTAATTTCCAAGCTTTACTTTATGTCATTTTCTTTATTTATGTCTTTAATAGTCCTAGATATGTGTTGTAACTAAATACCATATCTGGGGTTGTGATGAATTCCAATATCACCGGCTTATAAGGGTTATTTTATGATTTGGGTAATATAAATGTTTATTAATTGAGTCTTAAGCTTAATGCTTCTTATTAACTGGCCACTAATAAGATTGATTTGGTAAACTTAAAATAAACTTGACGAAGGAATTTTAGGTTTCAGCCTTAGACTCAATAGCTCACGATCTCACCTCGGGGCATGGTGACCTTTAGGTAGATTTCCTTACAGGATAGACATATACTTGTCGAGCGGGGTAGCCACAATTGAAACTTAAACTTAATGAATTCAGGTAACTTGGTTAACATATACATATGATTAATTGGGTTACTTGGGTATTTGCATCTGACCATCGACAGAGGCTTTTGCATAATTTCGTGTTCCAGGTTAATAAACTGATATATTACACAAACATGAGATAACCACTTCATCTTTAAAAGATATTGGAAGGATTCACAACCTTAGATAGTTTTATAATATTGAATTTTCCTTTAATTTACTTTTGCACTATTTTATTTACTTGTCTTTAGTTTAAAATTACCATCCAATCAAACAACCAATCTATTAGATATATGTAAGAATTTAGCTTCACAAATTGATAGCCTAGGTATTATGTCCTCGTGTGATCGATACATTTTATACTACTTGAACGATACGTGCGTTTGCGTTACGTGAGTGATTTCACCGATCGGAGATAATGGAACACACAGAATTCAACAGTTCTGTAACTCCCAACATTAAAAGCAAGGGCATTAGTAGGTGGCAGTTTGGAGCGTACTATAATGAAGACGGTGTAGCAGAACCTGAGGGGAATTTGAAAATAGCAATAGGCAATTCAGTGACCAAAGGGGACCTCGAGGTATATGTAGGAGGCAGAGATACAGACAGAACTAGGTTTGGGCCGGTATGAACGATAGACGCAATATACAATGACCCAGAGGCAGCAGCTGCAAAGCTTGGCCCTATCTCTACCTCTGAAGACGTGCCAGCTCGCTCTCAATTTTTTTTATTTCTTGTGGCAATGCCGGAGCTGACCCTCATCTTCCTCACCAAGGGTTGAAGATCTGGGTCGAACATGAGTAGGAATCTCAGCCAAAGAAAAATAGGCACGAAGATTTTTCCTCTTAGATATGGTTATACCGAGGGTTACGTAGCATCGAAAGGGAGTCTAACAAATGCAGAAGAAACAGCTGAAGGATTTTTCAATGCATTGGAGGCAGTTGGAGGGGAATGTTGTGAAGTTTATGCTACAACAATGTCTGGCTTTGTCTTTGATATTAGGACAGGATCATCAGGAGTACCCTCCGATGTAGCAGCCAACATAACAAAACCCATATTTTTGGGCTTATAAGGCAACTTTAGGCTGGCCTTCTTCACATAGGGGACTCTGCTTCATTCAGCACATTTCTTCGTCTTTTGGAGCTTTTTCAAGTTTGCCACAGTCCTGATCATCGACATGAATTATTTCAAATACCACGCTCGATTAAATGGGAAGGAGACTCAAACCACTGATATGTACATGTTTTCTCCCCCAAATCTCTCATCAAAATGGGCCTTGTTATGGGTGAACCACCCCTGATTGTTCTACCGAAATAGAGTATCAGGGCCTAAAGGCTATCTTTGTTAACCACTTTGTTGATATGAATCGCCTCATTCTCCCTCGGGGCCACGAATCAATGCAAGAATTTGACCCTCTCTCTAGATAGTTCAGGGTTGGAATGAATGTATACAGAACCAAAAGCTGGAAAAAGAAAAGAAGAAAAACATATCAAACCCTACAATTTTCCAAAAATGTGTGAACTTCGAACTCAGAAACAAGAACTAAAAATATATAGGTTCATCGACAATCGTATAGGGAAGATGACACGGTCAACAACGTCAGTCTGCCAGTTGCCGATCACCATTAGCAGACCCATTGAAGACCAATTCTTGTATGAGATAATAGCCCCGTGAATATGATTGTTGACTTTCAGGGAGCAAATGTGTACCTGTCTACCCCACCGGCAGAAGCAGAAGAAGTCGCGAATGTTGAGGCATCAGTCATTGACCATGGAAAAGATAATGAAACTCACGACGCACCTAAGGCTATTTGGGGTTAGTTGCATCAGATGTAAGTTGCAGAGCACACATATGTAATGTAGTAGAGAGTGAAGAAGAAACCAAAGAATTTGAAGGCGATACTCCCCTAGAACACCACCACCGCGAAGGACAACAACGAGATTAGTTTCCCAGAGGGATATGCTCTTAGGGAGGGGCTGTAAGTAGATGTCCTAAGGAATGTCAGTGTCTTCCCTCAGGCGCTAAATCATGTCGTCGAAAGAATATGACGATGCCATAGTAGTATAAGGGTTGTGAGCTTGGATTTGGAAGAGAGAGTGCTAGATTGAAATGTTTTCGCAAGAGAATGGAGTTCAAGGGTTTGAAATTTGAAACTTTGAACTGATGGAGTTGACAAAGATTATCAAATCGAAATTTATGTGATACGATAGTTGAGAAACTCATGGCACCAATGAGGCAAAGAAGAAACTCATGGCACCAAAAATCCCACTGAAGGCCCAACTTCAAATTTATTTGTTCCCACCATTTCTTCAAAATGATACGAACAAAAGGGGGAACTGTTAAGGGAGAAATCAGGCGCTTGACACATGGCTAAACACACTCCAAAGAGGATCCAGAGCTATCGTCAGGATCTGATCTCAATATCTCATCAGAGTCTGATTATATGACCTCCTGCCAGAGTTTAGTTTCGAAGGCTCCTCTTCAGGGTCAGATCCAGAAGCTTTTTCAAGGTCTGAAGTCAGGACCTCCGTTTAGAACCTCGATTGAGGACCCTTTGGTAGGGTTTCCGCCTCAGACCTTCCTCCAAAAAGGCAAGTAAAGATCATGTGAGGATTAAGCTCGAGATATTAGCTCTTTTATGACACAAATCTTCTAAACAATGATTCAGACATCTAATTAATTAATTTCCGTTTCTTTAAGCTAGACAATCATCTAGAATAGGGAAATTCTAAGATTCTAGGGAGTGGGCCGGTTAGTGGGAAATGTGAATGGAATGTAACCGTTGTCAGTTTATTTTCCTTATAATGAGACATTATAAATAGCGCAAGAAACCCTGAAACAATGGATCGATCTTTTGAAATTCAAGTAATAACAGAGAATTATTTACTAACTTTTATATTCTTCTTTTGATTATATTGCTTGTAGAGTTCCACTGCACAAACATCATCAGATAAAAAAATTTCGAAAACATTTCAAAAGAGGCTCAATAATTTGCATCCGATTAATCTTCATTTCTCATGTAGCACTTTAGAGATATATTATTTCTATGATATGCTGTATGAATCCATCCATAGAACAGGTTTTTACTGAGGGGAGACTATTGATGATGCTTGCCTTATTATGTCAAATTAACCTATTAAATTAACAGGCCATGCAAATTTGAATTTGGTTAACAATCGAACAAATGAGCCTTTATATAGATATTATATTTATCTAAGAAAACAATAATTCTATATATAAAAAATCTGAAATTTTTTTAGGAGACTAAATAGATACATTTGTAATACAATCCAAATATCAATCGAGTATGAACATGATATATATTCTCACTTCTTGAAAGAGATGTGCTCATATATTTATAATTTTTACTTCCACATCTTAGGAGAGTTCTTTCCAAATTTTTTCAGGATAATGGGACTTGAGCTTATGAGAACTCGTTGAAGGTGTATTCGTCTACCATGTAGGATGTACCCCAGTGGCGACAATGGGGCTATACTTCATTATATGTAAACTATGATGATTGAGAATCGTGATCTTGGTGATAGGAGAGACTATGAGATTAATTACGTAATTATTAAAAAAATAAATAATAATTAAGAAAATTAAAAAGTGAAGTCACCCTTTGGTCAAAAAAGAATCAGCACCGTCGTCAATTCATTTATTTCATTGTGTCGGGTTGGTGTGTGCTCAATCAAAAATATTTTGCTATATAAATGGGCATGCTATACATGTCACTTTTGCTAAAGTAAATTAAATCTCCATCTCCTGCAATCAATCTCAGTCTCACACTCAGTTTCTTTCAAATCAAAAGTGGCTTTTATTTATTAACAAAATGCTGTCCAAAAAAGCTAGCTGCGATTCTCATGGCCAAGATTCCTCCTACTTTCTTGGCTGGGAAGCTTACAAAAATAATCCTTATCATCAACTTCATAATCCCTCCGGAATCATCCAGATGGGACTCGCTGAGAATCAGGTCGGTATAGAATACGTTTTTTTGTCACATGTGATAGCATTAGCATGCATGCGATTAGAAAAAATAAAAATAAAAAAAAAGTGACAAAATAATATTTAAAATTATATAATTTTTATTATTTTTTTCTGAAGTTTGGATGTTATTTTTCATCCTTTTCTCACCCACCATTTTTTTCCAGCTTTGTTTTGACCTTCTTGATTCGTGGCTTGCAAGCAATAAAGAAGCACTGGAGATGAAGAGAAATGGAGAATCTCTATTCAAAGAGCTGGCTCTTTTCCAGGACTATCACGGCTTGCCAGATACTAAAAATGTGAATTTCTAGCCAGCTAGCCACTAATAAAGTAAAAAATTTCTAGTTATGGCTATATATCTTTATATAACTTCAACATGATCATCTTGTATCTATACAGGAATTAGTACAGTTAATGGCGAAAATAAGAGGCAACAAGGTCAAATTTGATCCGAGCAAGCTGGTACTCATAGCAGGCTCGACTGCAGCCAACGAGACTCTAATGTTTTGCCTTGCTGACCTTGGCGAGGCTTTTCTTCTGCCCACACCCTACTACCCTGGGTACATTTTATTTTTTTTATTTTTTTTATTTTATGTATTTGTGTGTATATATATATTAAAACTCAATGACCTAGTCAGGTTTGCAAAAATAAGTTCTTTTAAAAAGTAGTCACTGGATTCGAATTTGGAAACAAAAGATTAAAAATATATTTGGACTTAATCAGGGCAAAAATAAGTACTTTTAAAAAGTAGTCATTGGATTCGAATTTGAAAGCAAATGATTAAAAATATATTTGGAGTTATTCATCCTTTTTTTAGAACAAAAAAAAAAACACCAAATCAAACAAATTTTTTCTTTAAACTCAATAAAATATAGGTCTCATTTTATTATTTCACTCGATGTCAACACAATTTGTTCTCAGCTAAACAATGATATCCAAGTGTATATTAATTTCATTTCACATAAAGTTCTTGACAAAAATAAACTCTTTTAAAATGTAAAGAGCAAACTGATAAAAATAGTCGGATCGACAAAAATAATTTCTTTTAAAACTTAGCTACTTAATTCGATTTTGGGAAAGTAAAAGATTAAAAATATATTTGAACTTGTCTATCGTTTATCTTTAAAAAAAAAAAAATCAAATAAAAGTATTTTTTTATCATGCAGGATCAGTTTTATGAATTATTTGATTATTTTTTATTTTAATTGAAATTATTGTTTTATTAAACACAATAAAATATAAATCTCGTTTTATTGTTTTTCTCAATGTCAACACAATTTGTTCTCTACTAAAGTTGTTGACAAAAATAAGCAAACTGATATCCAGGTGTATATTAATTTCATTTCACATAATGTTGACAAAAATAAGCTATTTTAAAACGTGGAGAGCAAACTGACAAAAATAATCTGGTTGGTAAAAATAAGCTCTTTTAAAACATAATCATTTGACTCGATTTTGCGAAGTAATAGATTAAAAATATATTTGGATTTATTTATCTCTTATCTTTTACAAAAATCAAATTAAATAAAAGTTTTTCTTCCTTATATAGGATCGATTTCATGAATCATTTGATAATTTTTTGTTTTATTTGAAATTATTATTTCATGAAACACAATAAAATATTAGTTTAGTTTTATTGTTTCTCTCAATGTCAACACAAATTTCTCTCTACTAAACAATGATATCCAAGTGAATATTAATTTAATTTCACAAAAAGTTGTTGAAATGTTGACGATTTTTTTTTTTTTTAAATTTCTTTGACAGATTTGATAGAGATCTTAAATGGCGTACTGGAGTTGAAATTGTTCCAATCCATTCCTCAAGTTCAAATGGCTTCAGAATTACCATCTCTGCCTTGGAAGAAG
Organism: Zanthoxylum bungeanum; assembly: GCA_019454045.1. Classification (NCBI taxonomy): domain Eukaryota; kingdom Viridiplantae; phylum Streptophyta; class Magnoliopsida; order Sapindales; family Rutaceae; genus Zanthoxylum; species Zanthoxylum bungeanum. The sequence continues at coordinate 57,931 of SKCR01030071.1, forward strand.
CTTATGAACAAGCCCAAAAACTTAAGTTAAAAATTAAAGGGGTATTGGTTACTAATCCTTCAAATCCGTTAGGCACAACCTTGACTCGGCAAGAACTCAACCACCTCATTACTTTCGCCATTTCTAAAAAAATTCACATAGTAAGTGATGAAATTTATTCAGGCACTGTTTTTGACTCTTCACCCAACAGCTTTCTAAGCATCATGGAGGCTGTAATGGACCGTAATATTGACGAATCTGACGATCTATGGAGCCGCATTCACACTGTTTACAGCCTCTCAAAGGATTTCAGCATGCCAGGATTCCGCATTGGAATGATTTACACTAACAACGAAACAGTTGTATCTGCTGCGACTAAAATGTCAAGCTTCGGACTTGTTTCTTCTCAAACACAGTTTCTTACCTCAAGCTTGATCTCGGATAAGAAATTCACGCGCAAATTCCTGAAGGAAAATCGGAAGAGGCTTGTCAAAAGAAAGGAAATGCTTGTTTCCGGACTCAAAGCTTCAGGAATTAAATGCTTGAAGAGTAATGCCGGATTGTTTTGCTGGGTGGACATGAGACAACTTTTGGTCTCCAACACATTTGAAGCTGAAGAGGAACTGTGGAAAAATATTATTTTTGATGTGGGTTTGAATATCTCTCCAGGATTTTCTTTCCATTGCAGTGAACCAGGGTGGTTCAGGATTTGCTTTGCCAATATCACTGAAGAAACATTACAAGTAGCATTGCATCGCATCAAGGCATTTACACAATCCCACCTTAATTAGCTCCCTTCAGCTGCTGCAAAGGAGATCATTGAGCACTCAGCACTGTAGTTTTTCCGAAATAGTAAATTAATAAATTCATTTAATTCAATGTATTAACTATTGTGAACGTAAAAATATATCAATTCGTTACTAAAAAAATATTAAGAAAATACATCTATCATTATTTTTCGCAAATAAAGTGAGAGATTTGTCTGTATCCGTCACAAACTATCTTCATCATGGATCCATGTATATTTTATGATTTAAGTAGAAAACAATTATGTATTTTTCGGAAAGAAAATGACAACATTAGTGTTTATAATGAATGAAATGTTGTGAATTCTTCGCATTTTTCTATGTATAGTATTTGCTTGTACTACTATTAGTTTCACTCTCAAAGCTTTTCGTACACTTATTTTTCACCCAAAATCATACTATAAATTATAATTTTCTACCCAAAAAATGTAGAAATTAAAACTTTGGTTGGAAAAATGTTAAAAGTAGAAATTTTTTATAATATTTTTATATTGTCGCTATCATTGTGTGGGAATGAATTATTTTCCCTTTTATTTTTATGTTTCAAATGTAGAAGAAATGATTTTGTTGGCAATGGCAACATAGACATCGATTCGGATTATTTTCTTGAGCAAAATTGAAGGTTGTTATATTCATGGTTATTAAATAAAAACATATAATTGAATCTTATTCTAAGTATATACATGACTTAAAATTTTTGTAAAATTTTGGAATAAATCATGTGGGATATTGTAGACGTTGAATCTTTCGTCCAATCCACAATCGATCGTTAAACGGAGAAATGGGCACCAATAATCCTACAAAACAAAGACGAATAATGAACGAAGAGTGACTGACCACCGGTGTGATGATTTCCGTAAACACTTCGACCCTCAAGTTAGTGACGATGATGGTGGTTGGGAGAAAAAAGGCAAGAGTGCTACCTCATGTCTCGATTTGAGTATTGTGAGCGCGGTGGGGAGAGCATGTTTGAGCGGAGTGAGGGCAAGGGCTTTGAATCTGAAGATTCTGAGTGAAAGCTGGAAGTGTTCAATTGTTTTATCCAGTAGGCTTGGGGGACCCCTCTATTTATAGATTTAGGTATCCTGATCCTAAGAGGATTCGAAATCCTATAGAGGAGTCCGAGTTGACTCTATTTAGGGTAGTTGTTTCCCTTTTAGGATTCAAAGTACTCCCGAATTCCTCACACGTTATCCTGTAAAAGTCGTGGGCTGAAATCATGTCGACTGGACAGCTTAGCAACATTAGGAAAGATTCCTGAAATCTCAGCTAGTCGACTCAATCCTTGTTGTCACTTGGATCTGACTAGAAATACGAAATGTATTCATATGTTGTAAGTTGGTTGGAATCAAAGTTGGCTGGAAATCGAGCCATCTGAATTCCAGTCGATTGTACTCATGGTCGGCTGGAATTTGAGTCGACTAGAATTCCTATATAGGCCAGTAGTCAGTTCAGTCGATTGGACTTCTGAAGCGATTCAAGATACATTTGGCTGGATCTCTAGATGGATCAAGGCCCTGTCGATTGGCCAAGTCAGTCTGATGACATTGGGCCATATTTTGCCATTACAGTTTGTCCCACACTCTCCAAGTCAAGATTGTTGTTTTGGAGAGTATTTGGTACGAATAAGTTGAGTCTGTTGGTTTCTATTATGGTCCCGGATCGATTATAAGCATGAAAAACATTGCGAATACATATCGACGAAGTTGCGGAATACTCACATCGATCGGTTGAGACGATTTGAAGACGATTGAAGGCTAAAAACGCACTGCCATTCACGCCCAAACTGCAGCAGTCCACTGCCTTCAAAAACAGAAACTTTGAGATGCAAAACGGAGCTCCAAGCTTCGTTGGACGGATCCCGGCTCATGGGTGAACCTCCCTACCACCTTCGCAAGACTCGTAGTGTGCTAGCACTTGGATTTTCACCATGAAAACCCAACTCTTGCTTCCCTTGAAGCTCACGGTTTTTCCTTGAAAAACCAGTGAGTGTTTCTGCCCAAAATGGGCGTGAGTGTGAAGAAAGAAAATGAGAGAGAAGAACGTGTTTTTATTAGTTAAATGTGTGAAGACTTTTTGCTTATATATTTTCCAAAAATATATATAACAATTACCATTTATTTTTCTTTTCAAAAAATCAAAATAAAAGGTAAAAAAGTCTCCCACCAAACAACATCAACTATTCCAACAACTACCATCACTCAAAGTGACTAGTTGTCTTTTCAATCAATCAATCAATCACATCAATCAATCACATCACTCAAAGTGACATTTGATTTGACGCTTGATGTGACGAATGATTTGACGCTTGATGCGACTTGCGACGCCGCACTCGAATTCGAAATACGAATGCGCTCGCAATCACACTCGGGCTCGGTTTCGCTAATTCCTAATTAGCGAGTTTTCCGTCGCGTCGTAATTAAATGATTACGCCTAGCGAATTCACTATTCACGTCGCTAACGAATTAATTCCAAATTAATTGTTCGCCCGAATTAAAATCCAATTTCAATTTCGCGTCGAAATCCAATTTCGTTTAATATATCGAATATATTAATTTACCGATTAATTCCAAATTAATCGTTATCTCTCTCTAGACGATATTTTATCCTAGATAAAATATCTCCGTAATTAATCCTAGATTAATTTTCTCTCTCTTCTATATAATCCCAGATTATATAAGAGTGCGAGTTGTGCGTCATCGGTGGATTATCGGGAAGCGACCCATGAGATCCCCGGATAATTCGGCAGTAAATACGGTCGTCGGAATATCCGAACACGTACGTACCAAGTACTACGTTCTCTACCGATTTACGAGACAAGATCGGCTTCTAGCAAAGCATGAAGTCTATCGAATTCTCCGGTCATATTCTCTAAGAATATTTAAGATCTATATCAAGCGTAGTATACCAAGTATCGTGTATATCGGCCCAGTATCGGATAGTCACGTGCTAGGGCTGGGGCTGGATAAGTGTCTGCCCCATCCGAAGCACATATCGGATGTCTGGTAACTAGTCTCTATAATCGGATATACATGACCTTGTCATAATATCCCGATGGCCGGCCAGCACTTAAGAGCACTAATACCGTATCCTGCGTGACATCATCTCCACTATGACTGGAGTGATACTTCCGTCTTGACATTACACCCAATACTCTACGATTCTCAATATACCCAGCATTGGCGTACACAGAACCGGTTAGAGTCCTAGACGACCTCAACAAAAGTATACTGATTGTCGTAAGCATTAGCGGTGCAAGTCTCAGGTTAAGACCATACACACCTACCCTGATGTCGGACTCCCATAGACACATAGTCATAATACCAATGGGATTCCGAGGGGTCTATCCAGAGCAAAGCTGTTTCCCGTACCATCGGTGAAACACAACCTCCTATCGCACTTGCATGAGTATCCAATACCCAAATATATGAGAACTATGTCGTTGTGCCCTCACAACGCGCACAAGTGCAATACTAGCCTATTCCGCATTATCGATGTCCAGTCTCGATAATACTCCGGCTAGGGATATTTAATGATTAATCCTTCGTGGACTGATACTGTCTCATATCATCTCAATCCAGGAACTAATCATAGGGACCTCTCTTCATTTATATATCTAAGGTGATCTAATCACAAATGATGAGAGTGCAATTTCCTTGTCACATAGTTAATTTGTACAACAACACTATGATCTGTAAAAATAGTGACGCTATGGGTCATATTATCCAACAATCTCCCACTTGGCACATAGCCAGTCACTCAAGTGTCAAACACCCGAACTATGTACGGTTCGCTCAAATTACTGAGAAAAGGTTTTCGTCAGCGGATTTGCATGATTATCGTCTGACGCGATTTATACGATCATCACATCGCCACGATGTATGATCCGAACGAATCAGATGATATAGAAGTATATATCTGGATCGTCGATGAGACCTTTAATTCTTAGCCTTGTGCTGACGCCTAGCTCAGCTGCTAACAGAACTATATCTAATCTAATTAGATTTATTATCGACCCAAATGGCTTCTATTGCTGCCTCAGCTGCAGCAATAATCCGCATTTGTTGTTTATTTGGCAACAGTATCTTGCTCGGAAGATTTCCAGCTCACTGTCCCGTTATTCAAACTTTATAGTACCGCCGTATTTAACTGTTTGGAAACTTGCTGTAGTGATCCCAATCACTTCAAGTTCTCCTTCTCCATAGTTTAAGACAGCATCTTTAGTTCTCTAAGATACTAACAGATGTCCTTAACTTCAATCCAGTGACTATCACTTGGATTGTCCTGATTGTGACTCCATATGCTCAAAGCGTATGAGACACCAAATCAAGTACATTTTAAATGTACAATTTCCCAGAGAGTGTTAACAACTCCAAATCTATCCCAGTAGATCTTTATTCCTTGAATAAAGGTTGTTACTCTCCAGAATTCTACGGAGAATTTCTATGAAAGCCAAGCTTTCACCAATTGCTTTATGGAAATTTCCTTGTCAGTGAGCTCCCACTAACCTCCTTATATACACAAGAATCATTTCGTTTTGAATCAAATCATTAACCATTATGATTATTTCAAAACGACAGTTCCAAGAACCTTATGCTTGCTTCAATCTAAACATGGATCGAATAACCCGCAAACCTTGTTTGTTGGTTATACAAAATCGTCAGGATGTTGTAAGCATCCTCCAAACGGTTTCCTTTTCAGGAAAGCGATTTTGATCATTAACTGACACATTTCATAAATGAAATATGCAGTATCTACAAGCATATTCAAAATGAATTTACTATGGCAACAGGTAAAAGGTTGAACCGTAATCAACACAATGTTGATAACGATACCTTTCCGTCAAAAGCCTAGCTTTGTACGTTGGTATGTTGCCATCCATGTATGTCTTCCTTGAAGACGTTTACTGTACCAATAGGCATAATGCCTTGCGATACAACAACTAGTATCCAAACATAGTTGTTATACATGGAATCCATTTCGGACTCATGGCACTTTGCCATAATAGGGAGTCGATACCTTGTATCACTTCCTCGTACGTAGTCGGTTGGTATACCTCCATAAGATTTACATCTTTAAGGGGTTACATCAGAAACCCATACCCCAAGTTGTTTTCTGATTCTCTCCGATCTACGCGGTTCTTGTGTATTCGAAGATTAATGGTACAGATTCATCATTGATGAACTATTTGTGTTCCATTAAGGACTTCGTGCCTCGAATAGTATTACTCCGACTTTCATCGAGTATCACTATCCTCCCACTGACCACTGCATATCGGTGTTCCTCTTAGGAAAACCGCATGGTGAGCAACAATTACATTGTTCTCTTGTGAGATATATAAGTACTATACTTATGGTTTTCCCAAGGATAACCTATAATTGGCACTTATCCAATTTGGGTTCTTAGTTTGGTGTCATCCAAACGTTATGCCCAGCATACCCAAATTATTAGGAATGAGAAACCCTGTTTCTTTCCTGTTCATATCCTATATGATATCTGTCAAACAGATTTATATGGAACCTTATTCTAAATAAGTTTTGCACTGTTAATACATATCCTATTGAAGGAAATGATAGCTCAGAGCGACTCGTGATAAACCTTATCATGTCCAACAAAATTTGATTTTAGTTCGGACACACCGTCTAACTGACGTGTCTCGGGAGGAGTCCTCATCTGAAAGAATACTATACTCTTTCATGTATGTTTGAAACTTACTGCTTAAGTATTTTCATTACGGTCTTACCGTGACGGTATAATACTATAGTCGATCTGTTTATCTACTTCGTGTCGAAACTCTAATAGTTTCCGATCTGTGTTCTTCAAAAGAAGCACATAACCATAACGTGATGCCACATCCGTTAAGGTCACGAAATATTCATGTTCACATCTAGCCTAGCTAGATATGGGCCCACTTACTTCACCATGAATAGGGCTAACAGATCGGTGGCACTTACACTATTACCAAGTAAACAGTGTTTTAGGTACTTTACCTAACAAACTAGATTCGTAGACTTTATTTGAATAGTCAAATCAGTCCTAGTACCCACTCTTCAAAAGTGTGGATATACGAGTCTTGTTAATTGTGTCCCAGACAACAATGCCACAAATAAGTCTCTATTGATCAAATCAATTTGAGCTATTTATTTGTCATTTTATATGTTTGAGATTTTAATTATATTCAAAATATAAATTCTGTTATTCACATCTAATGTGTTTATCTCAGTATCATTTTATATAATGAAACACTTAGTGTTCTAGAATATAAAGGTTTATCCACAATGGATTAAACACTGATATAGAGATAATGTCTCTAGTCAAACTAGTTACATTATAACAGTTCCTAATTTAAGTACACACCCGAAGGGTAGTTCCTAAACTTAGGTATCTACGGTCGAAACAGAGACTTTCGTCCCGTTTCCGATTCGCAGAGCAATCTCAGCTTGAAGTCAGTATCCTGCTCAAAGCAGATTCTGAACATCAATACATATATTTTATGTACCACACTAAGTATTTAAAATCTAATTTCAATACTAGTAGTGAACATAACTTTGACAAATATTTTTAAAGTAAGAGCCTTGTCCTTTCTTTAATTCCTTTGTGTCTGCCATATCCAAATGGTAGTCACTTTGGGATATGTCAATTATCTTTTTCAATATTTCAGGAACCTTAGGCCAAGCCTTGGGTTTTAGAATATTGAAACGATGTGCACCTCGTGCAACATGCCCAATTGTAAACTTTGACTTTTCACCTCTAGAATAGTCAATTAATTCTCCAAGAATTATTTATTGCAATTTTAATACTTTTAAATCTAAAGATAGATTTACGATAAGTATATTAATTAAGCACTACAGTCATCATCACATAAATCTTCCAAAGATTTTATGCTCTACTATTTGCTTAATTATGGGCTTAAGGTATAATAAGTTATTTTATCAAATAAAGTAACCTATTATTTATTCCCAATTTGAAAATTAAATCATTTAAAATATTTAATCCAAGGATTATATATTTTAAATATCCAACTTTTCAATTTTATCTTGATTACAATAGTCCAACTATTTAATCAACGATTAGTGGTACTATATATTATAATGATTATAATAGTCCAACTATATAATCAAATATAATCCAAATTAATTAACCTCAATTACATTGATTACTATAATCCAATTATAAAATCAACTGTAAGCTGAAATTAATTAATTCAAATATATTGATTAATATAATCCAATTATATATAATCAACTATAATACAGTCCAACTGTATATTAAAACAACAATAAATATTAGTCCAACGAATACTTTTAATATATTTGACGATGATATTTTTTTAAGCGCGTATGGCGAGTAATTGAACGAATATTGCAAATTCAATTCTTGCCTCCCACTATTTTTCGTCGAGCCTCTAACCCTCTGTCGAGTACTCGGGAAACCGTGTTTCCTAGTGGGCTAGGATCCCGTTAAATATCACACAATCTTGACTTTGGCCAACAAATTGTATGATAATTAACTAGGTAGATCTCTAAGATCAATTGGATCTCATCCAACTCCTAGATCCGGTAGGTGGACATCCAAGTCCGAAACATATATCTTATATATGCCTATATATCCAATATATAGCCTAACCTTTTTCCTCTGAATCAACTAGGCCTTGGCTTTGGCACAACAAACCTGATGATCCCAGTCAAGCGCGGACCCATTGACCATGGAAGCTTCGTAATCAATGTCGATGGACAAGAAGTGGTCTTGACTTTGGCCAACAAACCACAACTTGGACAAGACACCAATATAGAACAAAGCTTCGTGATTCAAGCACATCTTCGACGGACAAGGGCTTGACTTTGGCCAACAACCCATGCCAATCTAGGATCTTGAGCAAGAATCACTCAATGGAAGGAAAAGACGCATGATATTTGATGAGGGCTTTTCGCGTGCAAATTGGCTACCAATTTCATTATCTTTGTTAAGGTCTCATCATCATACACCCTTAAACATGCATTCTAAATACATAATAAAGCGAGTATGAAAATAATAATAATGATATGCGGATGGATACTTAACACATTGATCCTAGATCAAATCTCTCCTTTCTCACTCAAGCTAGCACTTGTATTACTTCTACCCGTTACACTACACTTCTAAAGAAACCTCATTTACATTGAGGGGAATAGGTGAGAAGAGAATACAAAGAGAATAAAGGTGATAAGGCTGGACACGCAGGTCCAATTTAATAAATCGAATTTATTACAACAATTTCCAAAATTGCCCCACCCGACTAATATCCATCCGATATACATTATTCATTCATCACAACCACGTATTCACACATAAGCATGCTATCAATCAATCTAATCAAATTAATTAATCTGATAATTATGTGATCATCCAATGTTCAAACAACGATTTGATTTTGCTCGAGTCAAACTCGTTTTTGCGAATAAGTACTCAAAGTACGAATTCATGAATTAAATTAAACTACATAATTAAATCCAATTTAACATGTATTTAATACTAATTCACTATTCAATTCCAAATTAAATATTACACTTTATTTAATAAACCTTTAACGACTTAAATTCCAAATTTAATCGCTTCGGGTCTCAAAGCCCGATTAACGTCCAACGTCAATTCAATTCAAGTCTAATGGGCTTTAATTAATTTCTTTAAGGCGTGGGCTTCGGCAACCAAAGCCCAATCAAGGAGTAACCCCATAAGCCCAGAAATCAATTTAGGCCAATTAGGCCCAATAAAACTTTAAAGGTTCATAAGTTGCATTTGGGCTTTATGGTAGTGGTTTTGGGCCCAATTGGATCCAATCCATTTGGCCTAAACCCAACTTTGTACAACAAAGCCCAATAAGCCCATTTACAACATAATAAGCCCAAATCCAATTTAAGGCCTAAATAACTAAATTACATGAATCCAATTCCGCAATTTAATTACCTAAAGTGCATTACATGATTAATCACCCAAATCAATATTTCCAAAACATGAAATTAGTCCAATTAATCATGCTCATTATCATCATCACATGTCCAACACATAAATGAAAAAATCAAACCCATTTTACATGCTACTTAGTCTCGGCCAATGGAGTGATTTTGTGTCCGATTTGGTTTCAATCCAATCGAACCCACAATCGACATTAAATCACTATCCAATTTGATTCATACACATCCAATGTCACAAAATCAAAATTACCAAGACTTTAGGGCATTAAGTCCAATTCGGCCAACATGATTAATTTGGGGATTTATGTTCAATTCAAAATCCAATCCAATTAGTTTCAAATTAACATCATCCTACATGATTCTAACTCATCCAATGAATCAAAAATCAAAAATCCAAGATTTCCAAAATACCCAATTGCATTCGGCCAACATAACTTTTTGGGGAAAAATTGATCCAATCATTATTTCATTAAATTGATCCAATCAATCACTAATTAACATGTTATAAGCATACTCAAACATTCAATTCATTCAAATCATGCTCAAAACAAGTTTACCCAAATTTTAAGCCTTAAAATTTTCATGCTCAAACCTAGGCTCTGATACCATTGTTGGTTTCTATTATGGTCCCGGATCGATTATAAGCATGAAAAACATTGCGAATACATATCGACGAAGTTGCGGAATACTCACATCGATCGGTTGAGACGATTTGAAGACGATTGAAGGCTAAAAACGCACTGCCATTCACGCCCAAACTGCAGCAGTCCACTGCCTAAAAAACAGAAACTTTGAGATGCAAACGGAGCTCCAAGCTTCGTTGGACGGATCCCGGCTCATGGGTGAACCTCCCTACCACCTTCGCAAGACTCGTAGTGTGCTAGCACTTGGATTTTCACCATGAAAACCCACTCTTGCTTCCCTTGAAGCTCACGGTTTTTCCTTGAAAAACCAGTGAGTGTTTCTGCCCAAAATGGGCGTGAGTGTGAAGAAGAAAATGAGAGAGAAGAACGTGTTTTTATTAGTTAAATGTGTGAAGACTTTTTGCTTATATATTTTCCAAAAATATATATAACAATTACCATTTATTTTTCTTTTCAAAAAATCAAATAAAAGGTAAAAAGTCTCCCAACCAAACAACATCAACTATTCCAACAACTACCATCACTCAAAGTGACTAGTTGTCTTTTCAATCAATCAATCAATCACATCAATCAATCACATCACTCAAAGTGACATTTGATTTGACGCTTGATGTGACGAATGATTTGACGCTTGATGCGACTTGCGACGCCGCACTCGAATTCGAAATACGAATGCGCTCGCAATCACACTCGGGCTCGGTTTCGCTAATTCCTAATTAGCGAGTTTTCCGTCGCGTCGTAATTAAATGATTACGCCTAGCGAATTCACTATTCACGTCGCTAACGAATTAATTCCAAATTAATTTGTTCGCCCGAATTAAAATCCAATTTCAATTTCGCTTCGAAATCCAATTTCGTTTAATATATCGAATATATTAATTTACCGATTAATTCCAAATTAATCGTTATCTCTCTCTAGACGATATTTTATCCTAGATAAAATATCTCCGTAATTAATCCTAGATTAATTTTCTCTCTCTTCTATATAATCCCAGATTATATAAGAGTGCGAGTTGTGCGTCATCGGTGGATTATCGGGAAGTGACCCATGAGATCCCCGGATAATTCGGCAGTAAATACGGTCGTCGGAATATCCGAACACGTACGTACCAAGTACTACGTTCTACCGATTTACGAGACAAGATCGGCTTCTAGCAAAGCATGAAGTCTATCGAATTCTCCGGTTATATTCTCTAAGAATATTTAAGATCTATATCAAGCGTAGTATACCAAGTATCGTATATATCGGCCCAGTATCGGATAGTCACGTGCTAGGGCTGGGGCTGGATAAGTGTCTGCCCCGTCCGAAGCACATATCGGATATCTGGTAACTAGTCTCTATAATCGGATATACATGACCTTGTCATAATATCCCGATGGCCGGCCAGCACTTAAGAGCACTAATACCGTATCCTGCGTGACATCATCTCCACTATGACTGGAGTGATACTTCCGTATTGACATTACACCTAATACTTTACGATTCTCAATATACCCAGCATTGGCGTACACAGAACCGGTTAGAGTCCTAGACGACCTCAACAAAAGTATACTGATTGTCGTAAGCATTAGCGGTGCAAGTCTCAGGTTAAGACCATACACACCTACCCTGATGTCGGACTCCCATAGACACATAGTCATAATACCAATGGGATTCCGAGGGGTCTATCTAGAGCGAAGCTGTTTCCCGTACCATCGGTGAAACACAACCTCCTATCGCACTTGCATGAGTATCCAATACCCAAATATATGAGAACTATGCTGTTGTGCCCTCACAACACGCACAAGTGCAATACTAGCCTATTCCGCATTATCGATGTCCAGTCTCGATAATACTCCGGCTAGGGATATTTAATGATTAATCCTTCATGGACTGATACTGTCTCATATCATCTCAATCCAGGAACTAATCATAGGGACCTCTCTTCATTTATATATCTAAGGTGATCTAATCACAAATGATGAGAGTGCAATTTCCTTGTCACATAGTTAATTTGTACAACAACACTATGATCTGTACAAATAGTGACGCTATGGGTCATATTATCCAACAGAGTCGACTAGTATGAGTGGTAACATTTCTGAGTCGACTTAATATCTAGTAGACCTGAAGGATGTCCAATGAGCCGCAGTTGGCTTGAGTGAACCTTGTTAGTCTAGGCGACAGTCATGTCACCTCGATTCCAATCGACTGGACTAAATCAAGGTCCAAGAGTCATGCGGATATGATGAAGATTATGAGGAATGTCCTGTTGACTGGACCATGTGAAGGTCAATGAGTTGTTTGAACCCGAAGAAGGTTATTGGGAATGTCCGAAAATGCCTTCAGTTGATTGGATTAAACGAAGGTTTATGAGATGTCTTCAGTCGATTGGACCAGATGAAGGTCCAGGATATGTCTTCAGTCGACTGGACCAGATGAAAGTTTAGGAGATTTCTTTAATCGACTGGACCAGATAAACATCCAAGATATGTCTTCAGTCGACTGGACTAGAAGAAGGTCCATAATTTATCTCTTTAGTCGATTAGGAAGAGTGAAGAAGTTTTCAAGTGTTAGTGCAACACAGTTGTAGGTTTGCTTGAAGTGACAAAGCGGGAAGCAAACTGTTGGTATGGCGGGAAAAAGGTTTTTTCGTAGTTCGAGGTAACCTAAGGATGACACATGGCTAACTGACTTTATATAGTGGATGTAAAGCCATTCTTTAATCATTCCAAAATTTCGAAGCTAGTGGATTTTTGGGAAAGCTCTCATTCGAGCTAAGTCTTCAAACTTATCCTTGTTCATTCATATGTTTTTACTTTTCTTCATAAGTTCTTAGTAATTTAGGTGAATTTGATCCAAGTGAATAGAGGAAGGTTGTTAGATTTATGTTTTTAGTTTAGGGTAGTTTGATTTATTTTAGGTGAATTTGGGGAGAGCTCTCATTCGAGGTATTTCTTCAAACTTATCCTTGTTTATTCATCTGTTATTACTTTTCTTCATAAATTCTTAGTAGTTTAGGTGAATTTCATCCAAGTGAATAGAGAAAAGTTAGTAGATTGGTGTTTTTAGTTCAGGGTAGTTTCATATGTTGTAGGGAGTAAACTATTGGTAGATGCCAATTTAGGGTATAAGATGTCGAAAGGAAACGAATCATATTTTGTTAGTGGAGAGTTTGGTCGACTACACCTCAGATGGTCTCCTCTTGAAGGTGTGTTGAGAATTATAGAGGATGTAGGTAGTAGTTCCGAAGGGATAGAGGACTCAGATGATTTCCCCTAATTGATGGTGTCAACATGGATACCTTTATGGCAAATATAAGAGGTTGGGTCTGTTGGAGTTGGTGCTTAGAGCGCCAATCCGAATAATATATTGTACATTTTATTATTTATTAATAAAATTACTACATTTTCATTTCAAACCCTTTTAATGGTAATGTCATTATGCATATTAGATTGACGTATAAATATGCTAAGAATGACATCGACCTTAGAATAGTCATTTAGTAATACTGGAAACTTGGTGGTTTGACATTGGGATAATATTACTATTATAATCTATTCTTAAAGTAAATATTTGTTGTCGTTGATTTTGGAATACGATCGAATTCCTATAACCTAGAAGACTAACACATGTCGTATATTTGAATTGGAGTTCCAATGGTTTAACCCGATGTACCATGAGCTTTGAAAGCTCGTATAGACGTGTGGGTATTCGTTGGAGCGAATACTGAATGAATCCCAGGTGATTCCTAATAGTTGGAAGTACACACCACCGTCAATAGGAATCTCCTCGAGTCGAGTAGCATATGTGATCCTTTGACTATAGGATACCATGAGCTTTGAAAGCTCGTATAGACGTGTGGGTATTCGTTGGAGCGAATACTGAATGAATCCCAAGTGATTCCTAATAGTTGGAAGTACACACCACCGTCAATAGGAATCTCCTCGAGTCGAGTAGCATATGTGATCCTTTGACTATAGGATAATATTGATTTTGTGTGAGATCCTCCACATTTAGATGCCATATATGTCAGAAACTCTTCATGGTCTGGCCTCTACATGAGATGTGCGCCCCGGAAATTTGACTGTGTATTATATATTTCCTAAGCACAACTCGGATAGCCTACGACAGAGAGATTGATAAACATATCTGATGACCTCGACTTGTATAGTTTAGAAAAGTCGTTCGTGTTCTCACGAAATCAGAGGTGGTCGAATTACATACATATATGCTAGGCTTATATGACAAACGTTTCTGGACTTAGAGAGTACCACAATATGAAATGTGTTTGTTGAGCACTTGGGTAGTCGATAATTTTTTATAATAAATAATATTCGATATTATAATTATCAACTAAGATAATCAAGTAATATTGGATAACAATGATTATTTACTTTGACCCAATTAGATTAATTAGATTAATCCAAAAAATTACGCAAGGCTTTTGTCATAATTTCATAAATATCTCTACCATTTGAGGATATTTTGGTAATTATAAATATGTAATTATAGGTGTATTTGGCTTGATTTAATTGGGTTAAATCAAAGTTGTAGACATGTAACTAATCCATTAATTGAACTTTGTTTTGATTTAATTGGATTAATTCAAAATGGTAGACAAAGGTGATTAATCACACCTAATTATACATATTTGGACAAATTAGATTAAGTCCACATAAAAGTTGATTAGAACTTTTATTAATTAAAAATTACCTAAGTTTTGCTATAAATAGCAAGCTTAAGCAAATGTTTTAATCAAGCTTAAGAAATCTAAAACAATCAAGAGTTAGAGAAATTAGTCTAAGTTAGAGAAGTGTTTAGAGAAGCTTTCAAAGATCTCTATAGTATTTCAACAAGAAGAAATCAAGATTGGATCTTGGAGTGAACTTTCCTAGCATTGGAATCAAGATTAGATCTTGGAGTCAAGCTTGCTAAACTTTGAAAGTTCTCCAACCATTTAAACAAGGAGAATGAGATTGGATCTTAGTATCAAGCTTGCTATGTAAGTTGGATCTTCTTTTAAGCTATGTTCTTCATTAGTGAGTTTTCATTAGTGAGACATATAGTGATGAACTATGTAGTTGATACATAATAGCATAGCTTGAAGTTGAAATTAGGATAATTAATTGTGTATAGATGCTTTAGAAGTATAAACACAATATGTTTATAATTGGGTCAAATATGTTCATGTTGGACATGGAACAATTAATAAGAGTTGGAACTCTAGATTAAAGCTTAGGCCTATGACTATCATTTTAGAATCACTTGACCACCATTGAGTGACCTAGAATTGTTCATGAGTCATTTCATTGTGGGATTCTAAATTGGTTTGTGTTTTGATTCAAATAAATACATATATGTATTTAGAATACATGTATGTTTATTATATAACATGTGTTGATGATGGTTTTGATGCTAAAATTAGAATTTAGGTGTATTGAATTATCTGGAGAAAATTGGAAGTGTTTAGAATTGATTTGAAGTTGAAAATGCTATATGCCAATATTTTACACGGGGCAGTGTCGCGACACTGAGCATCAGACCTTCTAGCGTCGTGACACTCACCCTTCCGCATCGTGATGCCAAGACATTGAGCTCTCATAGTTTTCTCTCGTATATTGGGCGTCACGACGCCCAACCCTCCACCTCGCTATGCGCTGAGGGCTAATTAGCACTGAAACTTAATTTTCTCCGTTTCGGAGTTTCCGGACTCCGTTTTGATCCATGTTTTATCCGACAGACTCGTAACGAAATGTAATTTTATATTAAATATTTTAAAAAAACATCCTTATTATAAATCCACAGGTTAGACCTGTTGGGATTTTTAGGTCAAACCAAGATCAAATTAAGCATATGAAATGTGTGAATACGCAAAGTAAGATGGCGGAAATACTCACTTTGATCGGCTTGGATGTTGGCGGAGAGTTCAAAACTTTTACTCCTTGTGTTGTGCTCCAAGCTCCTCTTTGAATGTTGAATCAATGCTCCAAGCTTTGATCTTTGATTCCAAGCTCAAGGATAGGTTTCCCTAACACCTTTGAATGACTCATTTGAGTGCTAGCTCTTGAAAAATTTGCAACAAATCTTCCAATGTCCCTTGGTGAGTTTCGGCCAAGCCTTAGTCCAAGAGAGGGAGAGTGACGTGAATGGAGAAGAGAGGAAGAAGGTGAAAAATGAGTTGACTTGTGTTTGATTTCCAAAATCAATTAATGATATACCAAAACCAATATTTGGTATATGTCCATCATCTCACCAACTTGGTGTGTTGGACAAGTCACCAACAACCCACCAAAACCCATCAACAAAAAGTTATTTAAAGTGACTAGGTGATAAGTGTTGTTTATACCCACTTATTCCAATATCTTTAGCTTATTATTTTGTTATAATTTGAGATATTTAATATCATTTATAATTTATTTTATGTTTTATTTGTAGGAGCATTAATATATGGATCGGGGAATAATTGCACGTGTTTTTGGAAGTTTCGGGAACACAAGACGAGCATAGGAGCATTGACGAATCAAAAGGCGCCTTGGCGCCCATTGCTCACACATATTCCAGACACAATGGCGCCAAGGCGCCATTTAAGCCATTGAAGTTACTAAGGCGCCATGGCGCCACTTACATGCATAAGCATTGGCGCCAATGTTAAATTGAAAGAAATACTAATGGCGCCATGGCGCCATTTAAATGAAGAAAAGCAGGCGCCATGGCGCCTCCCCAAGTTGCACGCATCCATACAAATTTCCCGAGACTTTGGCGCCGTGGCGCCACTCAACTAGGGCCTCGGCGCTGCGGGACGCACATTCCAGAAATCACTTTTTAGGGTTTTTAATAATCCTAATGACACCCAAAGACTGTCAGACTCAACTATAAATATAACAGTCCATCCAACACTCAAGGAGAGGCTAATACACTGCACAAAACACGAAATTACATATTTTTAGAGATCCAAGGAGAGGATTGAAGAGCGACAAGAGGAGATTAAGGCGGTGACATCCGAAGAGGAAGAGATTCAATTCGGGTTTTATCTTCTTATTTCTTTCTTAAAACTCTAATGATTTCCATTAGATTCGTGGCTTGATTATTTATTGTTTTATCTTTTGTCATGAATTTACTCCTTAATTTTGGAGAACGATTGTAATCTATGCTCAAACCTTGTATTTTATTTATCAATTTTGTTATGAAGTTTTATTAATTTATTTATATTCTTTTGAGTTTAATGCTTCTTGATTGCTGGACACAATTGAAGATGATGAATGTTTATAATCTATCACTCGAGAGAGGGGATTTTGAATAGATCTAGAGAATATAGCCTAGGATTTTATAGAGTTCGAGAGAATCTGTAGTCCTTTGAAGTCGTTAACATAGAATCACAAAGCGTAATGAGTCGTTAACTATTGGATTTTTATAGAGATATCGAAGTCTGTAGTTGATGATATTTTCACTGATGCTCGAGAGAGGGAGTGGATATTTGCGGAATCTTGACTTATAAATAATATAACTGAACAAAGATTAATTGGTATGACAAATACATAGGCGAAAACTAGGTGAAATCAAGATCTAGAATCTCTATCGTATTAGTTCCTCCTATCAAATTATTTTTATATTTTATTTATTTATTAAAATCTTTATTATTTATTTTCTAAATAGAGTTAGGATTATCAATTGTAGTACTTAGTGCGAGTTAACGCAATCCCTATGGGTTCGACACTCTACACTCATATTTATACTAAAACTTGACACCGTACACTTGCGGTACGATAAAAAAATATCACAACACTAGGTGATGTGACTTGTGGGCCCCACTTGAATTCAAAATCTGAGTGGGCCCCGGGAACACATCCCGGGCTTGGGTTCGCTAATTCCGAATTAACGAATTTCCGTTGCGACGTAATTAAATCAAATTTAATTAAATAATTATGCCTGGTGAAATTACTATTCACGTCGCTCGTGAATTAATTCTAAATTAATTCGTTCGCCCGAATTAAAATCCAATTTCAATTCCGTTATGAAATCTAATTTCATTTAATATATCGAATATATTATTTTATCGATTAATCCCAAATTAATCGTTCTTTCTCTTCAAATACTATTTTATCCCAGATAAAATCTCTCCGTAATTAATCCTAGATTAATTTTCTCTCTCATCTAATTAATCCCAGATTAATTATGTTCGAGTCATACGTCATCGGTGAATCTTCGGGAAGCGACCCATGAGATCCCTGGATATGTTGGCAGTAAATCCGGTCATCGGAATATCTGAATACGTGTGTACCCGGTACCACGTTCTTACCGATTTACAAGACATGGTTGGCTTCTAGCAAAGCACCGTGCCTACCCAATTCTCCAGAAATATTCTTTTAAGGAATATGTAATCTATATCAGGCGTAGTATACGTAGTATTGCGTATTACGATCCAGTATCAGTTGTCACATGCTAGGTCTGGGGCTGGAATTGTGTCTGCCCCGTACGAAGCACATATCGGATCTCTGGTAACTAGTCTCTATAATCGGATAATCATGACCTAGTCATATTATCCCGATGACTGTAGTACATAAGAGTACTAGTTCCGTATCCTACGTGATCATCATCTCCATATGACTGGAGTGATACTTCCTTCTTGACATCACACCCAATACACTACGATTCTCAATATACCAGAAGAGGCGTACACAGAACCTGTTAAAGCCTTGGACTACCAAAACCAAAGTATATTGATTGTCGCAAGTATTAGCGATGCAAGTCTCAGGTTAAGACCAAATACACCTACCCTGATTCGGACTTCCATAGACACATAGTCATACTACCAATGGAAATCTGTGGGGTCTATCCAGAGCGAAGATGTTTTCGTACCATCTGTAAACACAACCTCATATTACACTTGCATGAGTATCCAATACCCAAATATATGAGAACTATGTCGTTATGCTCCCATAACACGCACAAGTGCAATACTAGTCTATTCCGCATTATCGATGCCCAATCTCGATAATATTACAACTAGGGATATTTTAATGATTAAACCTTAGTGGATTAATACTGTCTCAAATCTTATTAATCTGAAACTAATCATATGGACTTTTGTCATTTATATATCCCGGTAATCCAATTACATATGATAAAAGAGAAATTTTCTTTGTCACATAGTTAATTTATACAACAACACCATGTTCTGTATAAATAGTGATGCTATGGGTCATAATTGTCCAACAAGACCCACTTCTGTTGCGTGGGGCTCCGATCCGACCCTAGGGGTTCCATATCCGCCCCAACAGGGTCGTCTGGTTTGGAAATAGATACATCTAGAGAGATGCAATTAGAGGCATCGCAACCAGAATCGATTGGTTGTGAGACTAATATCTTATACAAGAATCCTCAGTGTCGATTCAATGACTCTGCTCTTAGGCGAATACATTTCAATTACCAAATCCCTAAGCCAATAGAGTTTAGGTTTTCTTCTTATAGGGAAAGAATCGACTAGGACATACCAAGATGGATAACTATGAGCTTCCATTAAAAATGGTCTCTATTTCCCTATTCCTCGGTTGGCCTGGGAAGTAATTGACAATTTTGGAGTCACACCCTCTCAATTGATGCCTAACACTTGGAGAATTCTGATGGGAGTTGAATGTCTAACTTATACTCTTGGAGTGCCATTCAAGTGCAATGACCTCTGGTACTCGTACTACTTGAAGGAATATATCTCAGATAAGTTGAGGTACCGTATTTTATTAAGGCCATGGAGGGAGCATCTGGTGATTGACCTGACCATATATGATATGGTTGATTGGCAAACTGGATATTTCTTTGCAATGGGTGATGACATCTTTGGGTCAACTGGGCCAGAGAGGATCATTTCACATTAGGCTACTTTATGTGAGTGTGGTTTCTTTTATGGTTGTTTTATTGTCAATGCGAAGATCAAACGCATACTCGAGGTTCCTAAATGGGAGAGAAGTTGGCGTTATCTTATAGAAGAAATTTGACTCAAAGTTATCCCTCTTCGAAGTGTAGTGTCTAAGGTTCAGAAATATATCCCCTTAGCCCGATTATCTGATTTGAATATTGCCCTAATCTCTCATTGGTCAATTGGAAAACTTGGGGTTCCAGTCGATGTTCATCGAGCCAGTAACACCGAGGAAAGTTATTTTGGCAGAGGAACTTATGTCACATGGCTTCAGACTTCCCAATGTAGATGAGGTAATGGCTCGTAGACAGGCCAAGAAGGCTAAGGATAAGTCAGTCACCAGTTGCTTCGTAGGGGAGAAGACTACAAGAGCTCCGATCCTTTTTTTCCCAAGAAGACTCAAGTAATATGAATGTTTTTTAAGTTCTTAAAGAGGGTCCCGAGTTCATGACTGTGAAGGTGTCGAAGAACCAATTAATCTTCTCTGACCCTAGCATACTTGAGGGTTTCATCGGGGATCTCTTACTTAAAGAGGATGAAAGGCGACTGGATAGCTTGAGGGCTATGGAAATTTCAAAGTTTTGTGTTACTCAAAGCTATTAGGTACGATATTGGTAGCTCATCTCCTACATTATTATTATTGTTTTAGCTTTGATACTTTAGTTTTATGTTCCAGATGTTTGAGGCTAGCCTGCACTTCTAGAAGACAATGATTTCTTTGTCCAAATATAACCATGATTTAGACAAATCGAATGCTCAACTCCTTGTTCAGCTGACAAAGGCCAAAGAGTCACATGAAGACTCGAAAAGGAAGGTGAAGGAGTTGGTGGCTGAGCTGCAGGCTGCTAAGGCAGAGTCGATTGCCAAAGAGTTGGAGTGGGCGAAAGAGAAGAAGCAATTTACCTCTTACTTGGACTTAATAAGTACTATGGCTATGGAGGCTATGTTGAAGGTCCGTTATGACCTAATGAAAGAGTGTGTTGTTGGAGGGGCCTCAAATGGCATCTCGATGAGTGGATTCAAGAGTATGAGGCGGAGGAAGAAGAGGCTGCTGAGGGTGAGCCATTAGTCGTGCCAACGACTGGTGAAAGTTTTGATGAAGCTGAGTGATGAGCCCCTTCGGGTGATGTTATACAACTGATTGAAGAGCAAGGTGTGTAGACTGATTCCCCTACTATTTATTGAACTTTTTGTTTCTTTAAACTTCTTGTATTGATGGCCCCGTTAGTGGGTGTGATTTTTCAATCATTTTGATATCAATGGAAATGACTTGGTTATTTTGTGAAGTATCTTTGTTTCTACTCCTTTTTACATTTGAATGAATATTTTATTTCTTTTGATGACTGGACCATTAAGGCTAATTGAAGGCCATGGTCTAGTCATCTTTGTAACAGATTTCAACATGCCAAGTTGAATGGCTTTGATGTCGGTCGAGTTTATTGGTCGATATCATGGAACCTTTCGAACCAGATAAAAGCTCTAACACTTGTGAAATATTTCTTATAAGATAGAGTGTCACTTTAAAAAACCTTAATCCCCCCGACTAGCTGCAAAAT
The DNA here is from genome assembly GCA_019454045.1 of Zanthoxylum bungeanum. NCBI lineage: Eukaryota > Viridiplantae > Streptophyta > Magnoliopsida > Sapindales > Rutaceae > Zanthoxylum > Zanthoxylum bungeanum. Next base: position 79,760 of record SKCR01030071.1, read on the forward strand.
ATTGGAAAAAGAGTGCATTGTTTTTATTGATTGAATTTAGGATTACGACATTCAAATAGAATGTAAGTATCCCCCAGTCAATGAGTAGAAAATGTCGATTGCCTAATCATTGACTTTTAGTCAACTGTCATCAGTGGTGATATTTCTTCAGGTGGAGAGCATTCCAATTGTTCTGAATCGAACTTCCTTCAAGTGTCTCCAGTTTGTAGGCTTAATGTCCATATGTCTTTATAATGATGTAGGGTCCTTCCCAGGTAGGTCCGAGTTTGTTGTCTTCAATACCTTAACTATTAATCTATGGCGTTAAATATTTACGAGTATCTAATAGATTGATTGTTGATTGGATGGTAATTTTTGTCTGAAAACAAGTAAATAAAATAGTGCGAAAATAAATAAAAAGAAAATTCAGTATTATTAAATTATCTAGGGTTGTGAATCCCTCCAATATCTTTTAAAGATGAGGTGGTTATCTCATGTTTGTGTAATATATCGGTTTATTAACCTAGAACACGAAAATATGCAAAAGCCTATGTCGATGGTCAAATGCAAATACTCAGTTTAACCCAATTAATCATATGTCTATGTTAATCAAGTTACCTGAATTCATTAAGATTAAGTTCCAATTGTGGCTACCCCGCCCGACAGGTGTATGTCTATCCTGGAAGGAAATCTATTAAGGGGTATCTAATCCTTAAGGGAGATCGTGGGCTATTAAGTCTAAGGCTGAAACCTAAAATTCCTTCGTCAAGTTTATTTTAAGTTTACCACATCAATTTTATTAATGGCCAGTTAATAAGAAGCATTAAGCTTAAGACTTAATAAATAAACCTTTATTTTACCCAAGACACAAAATAACCCCTTATAAACCGGTGTTAATGGAATTCATCACAACCCCATATATGGTATTTAATTACAACACATATCTAGGACTTGTAAAAGCTTAAATAAAGTAAATGACATAAAGTAAAACTTGGAAATTAAAAAGGTAAATAAAGTAATAAAGAAAATGTTGGGGTTAGAGGATCCACTTTTATTACTTTTATTTTAGATATCTCCCTTATTATAATATATAAACTTTGCATGACATTACCAACCGACTAGATAGACGGTATCCTGATTAAGTCAGATTTATGATTAATTCCAACCGAAAATAAAGGCGGTATCCAATTTAGTCAGGTTAAAATCAATTTAATTAAGTCCAACCGACCATAAAGGTTGTATCTCATTAAGTCAGGTTTTCAATAGTTTATATATTATAATTAAGGGAGATTAATGTAAATATTAGTAATAAAGGCTTTACCCTTCACCATAGCAGAGGGGAGTTACCTCATCATACTGAAAAGTAAAAATAAAGACTGAAAAGTAAAGTAAAGAAAAAACTATTTTAAACAAACAAGATACAATCTTCTTAGTATTCTTAAGGAAATCCCCAGAAGAATGTTTGAATTTTACAAATGAAATGATTTGGTATTTATATGCAAAATTTTGCCTTCACCAATTTCTCCACAAATTTCTCCAAACATGGCACAAAATATGGCACCAAATCCTCAACCAAACATGCAAGCATGTTTGGTGGAAGTTTGATAATTTTCATTTATTTATTTATTTATTTTGAAAATGACTTTAATAATTGCACATAACACACTTACGGACGTTTTTATCAATTTCGGTCATGAAAATTTCCGAATTTGAAATTATTATGAACTTCAAAGTTATAGATCTTTGCGTCTTCTTTAATCTGTAACTTGAATCACCTCAATATGATATGGGAGTATAAAGTTATGGCCAAAATGCAAACATTACACAAAGCTAAAATTTCCGAAATTGTACTTCGTTAGAATGCCATTTCAAGTTTCCAACCTCCAAAATCCAAATATCAAGTCCAATTTTTGCCCTTATTTGTTCCATACTTCATCATGATTTATTCTATTGAGTCCCAATTTTATTTTATCTGCAAAATAAACTAAAACACATCAAAAAATTCATAAAACTCGAGAAACTATACAAAATATTAAGTAAAAGGGGCGGTAAATATTGATATATTTTCCGCTCATCACGGCCATTTGAGCCTCCATTGTCTGGTAGTTTCCCTGGAGCTGGTTGATGACTAGCTGGGAGTTTGACTGAACTTCAATCATTTTCACTTCAAGGCCAAGCGCCAAGGCCATCCCTGTGATAAATGCTTCGTATTCAGCATCGTTGTTAGTGGCTTTGAAGCCGCACTTAATGGCTTGTTGTATTAGATCTCCTTCCGGGGAAGTGAGTACGAGTCCCAACCCGCTTCCTCTTCGATTGGTTGAACAATCCGTCGAGAGTTTCCACACCCCAAATCGACTAAACATTAAGGCAGTTGCTTTCTTTTTCAGCTAATGGTTAGAATGATGGGCTGAAATTAGTTATGAAATATGCTAAGGTTTGAGATTTGATTATTATTTATGGCTCAAACTCTATGTCGTGCTCCTCTATTTCAATAGCCCACTTGGTCAGTCTACTCGAGATTTCCGATTTATGGAGGATTCTTCTCATCGGATATGAAGTGATAACTATGATTGCATGAGCCTGGAGTAGGGGTGGAGCTTCCGAGATGACACGACCAGTGCTAGGGTGAGTTTTTCTATCTGAGTATATCTAGTCTCGACATCCAGCAGTGCCTTACTCACACAGTACACTTGAAACTATTTCTCTTCCTCTTTTCGAACTAGTACTCCACTAACTGCATGTTGGGAAACCCTGAGGTAGATGAGAAGTCTTTCAACGTATACTTGTTTTAAGAGGAGAGGTGATGAGGTTGGATATTTTTTTAAGTTGTTAGAGAGCTACCTCGCATATTTCGGTCCATTCGAACTTCATAGACTTTCTTCGCACATTAAAAAATAGGAAATATTTTTCTGTTGACTTGGAGATGAACTTATTTAATGTCGTTATTCTTCCAGCCAGTCGCATCATAAATTTATGTTGGTCGGGGATGGAATATTGAGGACTGACTTTATTTGATCCTGATTTACTTCTACTCATCTCCAAGTCACTAAATACCTAAGGAACTTCCCCGATGATACTCCAAATGCGTAGTTTGTTGGGTTGAGTTTCATATTGTACCTCCTCATCATGTAGAACCATTGCTCCAAGTGGCTTAAATGATCGTCTGCCTTTAGAGATTTGACCAGCATGTCGTTAATGTAGACCTCCATTGTTTTGCCTACAAAGTCTGAGAAAATATTATTCACCAATTGCTAATAGTTTGCTCCAACATTCTTTAATCTGAATTGTATGACTTTGTAGAAGAATATCCTCATGTTGGTGATGAACGAGGTCTTTTCCTAGTAGTCTGGATGCATGCATATTTGGTTATAGCCCGGGTATGTGTCCATGACGCTGAGTAACTCGTGTCCAATTATTGTATCGACCATGGAATCAATATGAGGCATTGGAAATGAGTCATTGAGGCAGGCTTTGTCAAGGTCCGTGAAGTCAATTCATACTCGCCATTTTCCATTCTTCTTTCGTATAAAAACAATGTTGGCCAACCACTCAAGGTACTAAACCTATTATACTACCCCTATTTGTAAGAGATTCTGGACTACGTGATTGATGACGTCATCCCTCTCATGGGAAAACTTCTTTCTTTCTTAGTTTATATATTATAACTAAGGGAGATTAATCAAAATTATAATAATAAAAGCTTTACCTTTCACCCCAGCAGAGGGAAGTTACCTACTACTACTGAAAAGTAAAAATAAAGAAAGATCTATTGCTAAAATAAAAATTAAATACAAGAAAACTGTAAATAAACAAACAAGATACAATCTTCTTAGTGTTCTTAAGGAAATCCCCAGAAGAATGTATGAATTTTACAAATGAAATGGCTTGGTATTTATAGACAAAATTTTTCCTTCGCCAATTTCTCCACCAATTTCTCCACTAATTTCTCCACAAAACATGGCACCAAATCCTCCACCAAAAATGCAAGCATGTCTGGTGGAAGTTTGATAATTTTCATTTTTTATTTTATTTTTTTGTTTGTTTTGAAAATGACTTTAATAATTACACATAACACACTTCCGAATATTTTATCAATTTCGGTCATGAAAACTTCCGAATTTGAAATTATTATGAACTTCAAAGTTGTTGATATTTGAGTCATCTTTAATCTGAAACTTGAATCACCTCAATCTGATATCGGAGTATAAAGTTATGGCCAAAATACGAAAATTACAAAGCTGAACTTTCCGAAATTGTACTTCGTTAGAATGTCATTTCAAGTTTCCAACCTCCAAAATCTAAATGTCAAGTCCAATTTTTGCTCTTATTTGTTCCATATTTCGTCTTGATTGATTCCATTGATTCCCGATTTTATTTTATCTACAAAATAAACTAAAATACATCAAAACTTTCATAAAACGCGAGAAACTATACAAAATATTAAGTAAAATAGGTGGTAAATATTGATATATTTTCCGCTCATCACACCCCCAAACCTAACATTTTACTAGTCCACAAGCAAAACAATAAAATAAAATACATTAACAATTAAAAAATAAAATTAAACTAGGCCACTTTCGTAGGGATCACGGTTGCATTTAGCGTAAGCAACAAGCCTTTAAACCTCTATGTGTCCCTGGTGGACGAGTTGTAGTCTTGTGAGGGCTTGCAGCAATGACACCCAAAAACGTCAAAGGCACACAAAAGCAAAAAAGATCAAACAAGTTAGTGACTAAACAAGTGAAACTCTTATCTAAGTTAATAGTTGTTTTCTTTCTTTCTAAATTACCAAATAAGTAAATTCTCCGATTATTTTTACCATTCTCCATATACACAACCAACAAGGTATTAATCAGCTCATTGTGCCCACAATATTCATAAGTGTAGTTGAAAAGAGAGAAATATTTTTTTATAAAGTTATATCAGAATTCACACTTTTTTGCAATGAAATTTTTTTTTCTGATTTTGTTTTACAACATCTTCAAACCATGTAGCGAGCTTTGGGCCAGTGACTCCCAAGCCAGTTGGTTTTATGGTATTAGGTGTTAAGACACCCTTACAGACTTAATAACTCGGATTTTAGATATCTAGTTTTTTCTTTTATTTATTTACAACATCTTCAATCCATGTAGCGAGTTTTGGGCCAGTGACTCCCAAGTCAGTTGGCTTTAGGGCACTAGGTTTTAAAACACTCATACGGACTTAATTACTCGGATCTCAGATGTTTAATTTTTTTTATTCCATCACTTTTTTTAGATGCTTCCTCCAATAAAACTAGAGCACTAAATATTACAAACTTTTCAATTACAACTCATGGCTGTATATTACAATGTATGTTGATAATACATGTCAACTGAGCATATGAAGATCCAATTTAGTCAGTATTATGGAGAATTCACAAATTAAATATTTCAAAAGGAAATAAACAAAAATTAACTTTTTATGAAATAGGTTGAGATACGTCTCAGGAGTGAAAATTCTTTACTCGGCTATCTCACACCAATTTCACCTGATTAGTCAAATTAAAAACATAAAATATTTTTTTATTTTTTTAAAATTTTTTGAATTTTTGACTAAAAATCAAGCAAAAACAACACAATGAAAAAAAATAAAAACAAGATACTAATCAACTATTCCCATCCCCCTAACCTAATTGAGACATTATCCCCAATGACTAAAAATGTAGAAGAAGAGTTTAGAGCTGGTATTCTATGTCTAAAAAGAAAATTAAAGGTTAAGATCCAGATTTATCCGACGCTTCTTACCACGATCATTATCGGATCAGATTATCTTGGAAATGATATGGTCAATTTGTGATTCAAAAGCTAAAAATTGGTCAATTAAATTATAGACAGTTTTGGCAGTAAAGAGGATATCTTTTACAGGTTTTGACACGAACCCATTTCTCCGGGCATCATCAAGAAACACACAAAGAAAATCATAAAATCCATCAACGTTAAACAGTCCAATTGGTTTCTGGTGTATGTCCAATTTCGTCCAAGATAGCACTGTAAAAATTTCCTCCATCGTGCCTAAGCCACATGGAAAAGCAATAAAAGCATCAGCACGATTAATCATTTCAATCAGTCGTTCAAACATACCTGACATGATAAGTTCCTCTCCATTTGATGGTCCTATAAGATTCACCTCTGCCAAAGGTTTTTGGATGATTCCCAGAACTTGACTACCTCCTTCACGTACAGCCCTTGAAATGTACCTCATTAGTCCAAGATTGCCACCGCAATATACTAGGTCCATATTCCTTTCAACTATGACTCTACACAATTCCTGTGCTGCCTCAACGTACTCTGGTTTAGATCCAACCCTAGTATCGCAAAACACACAGATGTTTACAACTTGTCTTCTTGAAGTTACTTCCATTTTTTTTAATTGCGTATTTATTTCTCAAATCTGGATGACTTCTAGAGTGCAATAACGAACTGAATTTATAGAACCTGAAAAAGGGTGAGTAATAATAGCACTAGTACCTACCAAATGACAATTATTAACTAAACAGTAAAATATATCGTGAAAATCAAAAAATCTGGATCCTGTCGAAGAAAATAAAAGAAAATAACAAAAAAAATCACAATTATTAGATAAAGAAAAAGATAATAATATTTACAAGAAGTAACGGCTTAATTGACACCTATGCGTCAGGGACAAGCTTCCCATCCAATTTTCTTATAAATTGGCAAACAGGGTCTTTTAAAGTCAGATTCTTGAGACTTAAATGTTGTCTTTCTTTATGAAATTATGTATGTAACATGTAAATTGTGTGATACACATATCCACTGGGATGCATCTCAAGAGTCAATGATATGTCATCCAAAGACTCCTTACTCATGCCATCCCTAATGAATTTAATTTTATCTTCGCGGTTATCAGACACCATTCCCAAAGAACGATAACTATTACATGTCATGCGTGCACATTTATAGCAAACACCTAATCTCTAAGCTCTTCTTTTCTTAGCATTGGTGTTTTTTCCTAAATGAGGCATATATGAAATAAAAGAGTTAGAAGACTCACCTGACAATCGGACCCGTGCTTCAATTAACCAACGAATGTCATTAGGAATATCTTTTATCATTAGATGTCTCATCCGTTCCATGTGAGCTTTGTAGACTTTCATCAGAGAGTTTTGAGGGATAGAAGGAAATTTCTTGTGAAGATTTGCGAGAACGTCTTCCATTCTAAAATATGACTTTTTACCTACATAAATTAAACACACAAAAATAAAACACACCAAACCTTAACATATACGCAAATTGCATGGGTTGCCTTCCTTCTAGCGCTAAGTTTAACGTCGTCAGCTATACATGACTGCCCAAACGTTAGGCCGGATCTGAAAGTGTGACACTTTATTTTTGTCGCTCAAATGATTCTCCCCAGTAGTGCTTGACACGCTTGCTTTTAACCTTGAATGTTTTATTGGAGTTGGGATCATGTAACTCAACGACTCTATCTAGTAAATTTGGGTGATTAAGAACGGACCTGACTATCGTGATTTCAACCTCCCAGAGAAAAATTTCAACATTGATTTTCTTAACAATACCCGCTGCCCCGGTTCCAATTGTATGCGCACTAATTTCTCATCATGTCGATTCTTGGCCTTTTCTTTATAAAGTTTGGCATTCTCAAAAGGTTGTATGTGAAACTCCTCCAATTTGTCTAGTTAGTGGAACTGTTTCTCTTCAGTTTCTTGCAGTTCAAGATTTAACTTGTTCAGTGTGCAGTACGTTTTATCTTCAAGCAGATGACATGCTTTAAGATTGTCAGTTTAACTTTGCTTTTCATCTGATTTCTGGACGGTACCATCTATCACATCAAGTTTGAAACATTCCTTCTTCTTTTCATCACTCGGGAATTCCATGGCTTTGAAAATATTGAATTTTACTTATTGGTCATATACCCTCATTGTTAGTTCTATTTTTTGTACATCAATAATGGTTCGACTTGTAGCCAAGAATGGTCTCCCGAGGATGATGTGCACGTCTTCGTCTTCCTCCATGTCAAGGATAATAAAGTCTGCTGGGAGAATGAGTTTGTCGACTTTGATCAGCACATCTTCAACTACACTTCTTGGAAAAATGAGCGATCTATCAGCAAGTTGCAGAGAGACTGAGGTGGGCATTGCTTCTCCAATTTATAGTTTCCTGTAAATCGAAAAAGGTATCAAGTTAACACTAGCTCCTAAATCACACAAAGCCTTACCGAAGTTATGTTCTTCTGTGGTGCAAGAGATGGTGAATTTGCTATGATCTTTCAACTTTGGGGGAAGCTTCCTCTGAATGATTGCACTGCATTCTTCTGTCAATACTACCGTCTCGTAATCTCCCAATTTCTCTTTCGTGATAGAATGTCTTTCATGAATTTGACATAGTTGGGAATTTTTTCCAACGCTTCTGCAAATGAAATGTTGATATGCAGCTTTTTGAAGATCTCCATAAATCGAGCAAACTGCTTGTCTTATTTGTTTTTCTGGATACGTTGTGGAAAGGGTGGAGGTGGAGTGAATCTTTCTCGATCATTTACTTTTACTTCTATTTCCTCTATCTTTGGATCTGCTTCGCTGCTTTCTTTTGGAACTTCCTCAACAATTTCCTTGACTCCAACCTTTTTGTTGATCTCAATACTGCTTTTCAAGGTGATGGCATGACATTGCTCCTTCCCCATGTTTCTTGGATTTAGTTCTGGGTTGCTAGGAAGGGTACCTTACGGTCTGTAACTCTGAGCATTGGCCAGTTGTCCCATTTGATTCTCGAGTGTTTTCAAATATGCCGCTTGGCTTTGAATCAATGCTGCTTGGGATTGAAACATAGTATCTGATGAGCGGAAAATATATCAATATTTACCGCCCCTTTAACTTAATATTTTGTTTAGTTTATCGGGTTTGATGAACGTTTTGATGTGTTTTAGTTTATTTTGCAGATAAAATAATATTGGGACACAATGAAATCATTTAGGACGAAATGTGGGTCAAATAAGGGCAAAAATTGGACTTGACATATTAATTTTGGAGATTGGAAACTTGAAAGGGCGTTTTAACGAAGTGCAGTTTTGGAAATTCCAGTTTTGTGAATCTGTCGTAATTTGGGCATAACATTTTACTCTGATATCGGATTGAGCTGATTCAAGTGCCAGATTAAAGAAGACCGAATGATCTACAACTTTGAAGAACAAATTAATTTCGAATTCTGAAGATTTCATGCCCGAAATTGATGAACCATGCAGAAGTGTGTTGTGTGTAATTATTAAAGTCACTTTCAATCATTTTCAAAGCAAAAAATAAATTAATAAATAAATAATAAAAATTATCAAGTCATCACAAAACATGATAAGAGATTAGTGGAGCAATTAATAATGGATTTGGTGGAGCAATTAGTGGAGCAATTAGTGGAGCAATTAATAATTGATTTGGTGGATGATTTGATGGAGGCAAAATTTTGCCTATAAATACCAAGCCATTTCATTTGTAAAATTCATACTTTCTTCTAAGGAATTCCTTAAGAATACTAATAAGATTTTATCTTGTTTGTTTATTTACAGCTTTCAGTAATTAATTTCCGCTTTCGCACTTTCTTTTCTTTACTTTTCCGTTATTACTTTACGTAATTTACTTTTACGCACAGTACTTTTCTTTCTTTAATTTTCAGCAATTTACTTTTCAGCATTTACTTTTCAGCAATTTACTTTTAGCATTTACTTTTCAGCAATTTACTTTTCAGCATTTACTTTTTAGTAATTTACTTTTCAGCATTTACTTTTCAGCAATTTACTTTTCAGCATTTACTTTTCAGCATTTACTTTCTTTCCGTCATTTAATTTTCAGTATTTAATTTTCAGTATTTTACTTTATGTCTTTTATTTTATTTAAGTTTTTGTTACTACCCGTAAATATGTGTCGTAACTAAGCCAGTTATCTGGGGTTGTGATGAAATCCAATATCACCGGTTTATAAGGGGTTAGATTATAACTTGGGTAATATAAAGATTTATTTATTGAGTCTTAATCTTAATGTTTTTTCATTAACTGGCCATTAATAAAATTGACTGGGAAACTTAAAATGAACTAGACATATGGATTTTAAGTTTAAGACCTTAGACTCAATAGTCCACGATCTTCATTGAGGTTAAATAACCCTTTAATAGATTTCCTTACAGGATAGACATATACCTGTCGGGCGGGGGTAGCCATAATTGGAACTTAAACTTAATGAATCCAGATAATTTGGTTGACATAGACATATGGTTCAATTGGGTTAAACTGGTATTTGTGTCTGACCATCGACAGAGGCTTAGACATAATTTAGTGTTCCAGGTTAATAAATCAATATATTACCCAACTTTAAGATAACCACTTCATCTTTAAAATGATATTGGAAGAAATCAACAACCTTAGATAGTTTTTAATATTGAATTTTCTTAAATCCTACTTTCGAACAATTTTATTACTTGTTTTTAAATTTAGAATCGTCACCATTTCAAATCAATCAAACACCTGTTAGATACTAGTAATCATTTGACCTCATAAAATTAATAGATTAGATATTAAGTACTCGTGGGATCGATATTTTTATACTACTTGAACGATACGTGCGCTTGCGTTATACGTGTGTGTTTTTACGCCGGTCAAGTTTTTGGCGTCGTTGTCGAGGACTTATTTATCTTTTACTATTAGTTTAAGGGGTAGATACGTTACTTGTATCTAATTTCTTTTTACTTATTGTTTTTGTTTTCTTGTGTTTCAGGTTCTCAGAAACTACATGAGACGAATCAGAAGCTTTGAACTCCGACCGCTTGACCCAGAAATTGAAAGAACCATCAGACAGTTGAGAAAGGAAAAGGCAGAAGGCCAATAATAAATCATTAACATGGAACCTGAACCTTTGAACATTGCACCACCAATTCCCATTCGAGACAGAACCATTCCGGTGGTTGACAGACTCATTTCCTGTATTGTACTTCCTCCCTTACCAGCAAATGCGTGTGACATCAAAACATGAGTTTAGATGATTCAGCAGTCAGTTCAGTTCGGGGGGAATGCAACTGAAGATCCTAATGCCCACATCAGTAACTTCCTGGAAGTTTGCGACACTTTCAACTACAACATAGCATCAGAAGAAGCAATGAGACCGCGAGTTTTTCCATATTCCTTGAAGGACAGAGCAAAAGCTTGGCTACATTCACTACCAGCAGCTTCCATCACAACTTGGAACACTTTAGCCACCAAATTCCTTGCAAAGTATTTTCCACCAGCCAGAACCGGAAAACTGAGGAATGACATCACATCCTTTGTACAACAAGATTCAGAATCCCTCTGCAAAGCTTGGGAAAGGTATAAAGATTTGCTCCAGAAATGTCCTCACCATGAGATTCCAAAATGGCTTCAAGTCCAAACATTCTATAATGGACTTTCTAGAATAATGAGAACCACAATCGATGCTGCTGCTGGAGGAGCTTTAATGGCAAAAATAGAAGATGAAGCCTGGGACCTAATCGAAGGAATGGCCAACAATAATTCTTTATGGCCAACAGAAGGAGCATGATCCAAAGAATTGCAGGAATTTATGAAGCTGGAGCCAACACAGCACTGAATTCCAAGCTGGATGTGATTTGCAAAAATCTGGAAACTCTTAACATAAAAGTTAATGGTGGGTCCACAAGTTCACCATTTGGAGGAGCACCTGAGTCAGAATCTTTCAACCAATATAAAGAAACAGTGAATTATGTCAATAATTTCAACAGACAGGGGAACAATCCATATTCCAACACCTACAACCCATGGTGGAGGAATCATCCCAATTTCGCATGGAGCAACGATTCAGGGCAAATGAAAAATCCACCACCCGGATCCCAACAACAGAACAAAATCCAGGAACAGGCAAATGAACCAGGAATAACAGAAGTGTTGACCCACTTGAAAAAATAGAAGCAAAACACGACTCTCAGCAGCAAGATATGATGCTATGTTTCAATCTCAAGCAGCAAGATATGATGCTATGTTTCAATCCCAAGCAGCATTAATTCAAAGTCAATCAGCTTCTATTAAAGCACTGGAGATTCAAATTGGACAACTGGCCAATGCTCAGAGTTACAGACCGCCAGGTACCATTCCTAGCAACACAGAGCCAAATCCAAGAAACATGGGGAAGGAGCAATGTCATGCCATCATGTTAAAGCGGTACTGAAATCAACAAGATGTTGGAATCAAGGCAACAATAATTGAAGATTTTCCAAAAGAAACAAAGCAACAGATGGAGGAAAAAGAAGCAAAGGAAAAAGAACAGATCACTCCACCTCCACATTTTCCTCAGCGTCTTCAGAAGAATAAACTGGACAAGCATTTTGCTCGATTCTTGGAGGTGTTCAAAAAACTGCATATCAACATTCCATTTGCAGAAGCGTTGGAACAAATGCCCAGCTATGCCAAATTCATGAAAGACATTCTTTCACGAAAGCGGAGATTGGGAGATTATGAGACAGTAGCATTATCAGAAGAATGCAGCGCTATCATTCACAGGAAACTTCCTCCAAAGTTGAAAGATCCTGGCAGTTTCACTGTTCCTTGCACCATAGGAGAACATGACTTCGGTAAGGCTCTGTGTGATTTAGGTTTAGTGTTAACTTGATGCCTTTTTCTATTTTCAGGAAATTACAGATTGGAGAAACAATGCCAACTTCAGTCTCACTACAACTTGCTGATAGAACACTCGTATTTCGAGAGGCGTAGTTGAGGATGTGCTGGTTAAGGTTGACAAATTCATTTTCCCAGCAGATTTTATTGTCCTTGATATGGAGGAAACGCAGACGTGCCAATCATCATTGGGAGACCATTCTTGGCTACAGGTCGAACCATTATTGATGTACAAAAAAGAGAACTAACCATGAGGGTACAGGACCAAGAAGTAACATTCAATGCTTTCAAGGCCATGAATTTCCCAGATGATGAAAAGAAGGAGGAATGTTTCAAACTGGATGTGATAGACAGTACCATTCAGAACTCCAATGCAATACAAAGTTCTAGTGACAAACTTAAAACATGTCAATTGCCTGTGGAGCCTAAAGATAAAGCATCATTTGCACTGAAAGAGCCAATTCTTGCTCTACAAGCAACAGAAGAGAAAAAGTTCCACCAGCTCAACGAATTGGAGGAATTTCACAATCAGCCTTTTGAGGATGCCAAATTGTACAAAGAAAAGGGCAAGAAAAGACATGATGAAAAGTTAGTACGCATATAACTGGAACCAGGGCAGAAGGTACTGTTAAACAAATCAAGGGTGAAATTCTTCCCATGGAAGCCAAAATCACGGTGGTCAGGTCCATTTATGATCACCAAAGTTTTACCAAATAGAGCCGTTGAGATACATGATCCTGACTCCAACAAGACTTTCAAGGTTAAAAACAAGCGTGTCAAGCACTACTGGGGAGAATCATTTGAGCGACAAAAAGAAAGTGTTACACTTTCAAATCCAGCTTAACGTTTGAGAAGTCAAGTCTGGCTTATGACTCTAAACTTAGCGCTAGCAGAGAGGCAACCCATGCAATTTTTGTATATATTGTGATCTGGTGTGTTTTATTTTTTTTGTGTGTTTTAATTTTTGCAAGTTTTGTCATTTCAAGATGGAAGAAGCTCTCGCAAATCTTCACAAGCAATTTCCTTCTCTCCCTCAAAAATCTCTGATGAAAGTTTACAAAGCTCGCTTGGAACGGATGAGATTACTGATGATTAAAGGTATTCCTACTGACATTCGTTGGTTAATTGAAGTACGGGTTCGATTGGCAGGTGAGTCTTCTGACTCTTTTATTTCACATCTGCCTGGTTTTGGAAGAAGCACCTATGCAAAGAAACGTAGAGCTAAGAAAATGAGTGTTTGTTATAAATGTGCACGTTGGAATTGCAATACTCATTGTCGTTCTTTAGGAATGGTGTCTGATAATCGCGAAGACAAAATTAAATTCATTAGGGATGGCTTGAGTAAGGAGTCTTTAGATGATATATCTTCAACTCTTGAGACGCATCCCAGTGGATATGTTCACATAGCCATTCGCAAATTACATACACAATTCCAAAAAGAAAGACAACAATTAAGTCTTGGGAATCTGACTCAAAAAGACCATGTTGCTAGTTTATAAGAAAATTGGATGGGAAGCTTGTCCCTGACGCATAGACGTCAATCAAGCTGTTACTTTTCTTGTGAATATTATCTCTTTGTCTTTTCTTAATAATTGTAATTTGTTTTGTTGTTTTCTTTTATTTTCTCCGACAGGATCCAGACCTTTTTGACTATCACGATATTATTTCGCTACTAATCGTCCTCTGGAAGATACTTGTGCTATTTTTACTCACCCTTTTCAGGTACTATAAATTCAGCCCGTCATTGCACTTTTGAAGGCATCCAGAGTTGAGAAAGAAATACATATAAAAAATGGAAGCCACTTCAAGAAGACGAGTTGAAAACATCTGTGTGTTTTGCGGTAGTAGTGTTGGTGTTAAGCCACAATACGTAGAGGCAGCACAGGAATTGGGTCGAGTCTTAGCTGCAAGGAATATACACTTAGTATATGGCGGAGGCAATCTTGGACTAATGGGTATCGTTTCAAAGGCCGTACAGGAATAAGGCAGTCACGTTTTGGGAATCATCTCAAAACCCTTGGCAGAGGCAAATCTTATTGGATCATCAAACGGAGATGAACTGATCGTTCCAGGTATGTCTGAACGATTGGTAGAAATGATTAACCGTGCTGATGCTTTTATCGCTTTGCCAGGTGGATTGGGCACATTGGAGGAAATATTTATAGTACTATCTTGGGCGAACCTGAACATACACCATAAACCAATTGGAATGCTCAACGTTGATGGATTTTATGATTTTCTTTGTGTGTTTCTTGATGATGCTCGGAGAAATGGGTTCGTGTCGAAACCTTTGAAAGAACTCATCTTTACTTCCAGAACTGCTCCGGATCTAATAGACCAACTCATAGCCTATGAACCACGAGTTGACCATATCCTTTCAAAGATAAATTGGTCCGAGGACGATCGTGGTAAGAGGCGTAGGATTAATCTGGATCTTAACCTTTAATTTCTTGTAGAATTTCAGCTAATCAGGTATTATCTTCTAAACTCTTCTTCTACTGTTTAAGACATTGGGGACAATGTCTCATTTAGGTTTGGGGGAGGGAATTAGTTGATTAGTACCTTGTTTTTAGTTTGTGTGTTATTTTTAGTCCAAACTTTTTCAAAAAATACAAAAAAAATGAAAAATTTTCAAAAATTACAAAAATATTTTGTGTTTTTGTGTTTTTATTTTGACTAAAAGGGTGAAATTGGTAAGAGATGGCTGAGTAAGGAGTTTCCACTCCTGAGACGTATCTCAAGCCCATTTTCGAAATCAGTTAATTTTTGTTTATTTCATTTTAAATTATTTAATTTATAAATTCTCCATAAAACTGACTAAAATGGATCTTCATATGTTCAGTTAGCAGATATTATCAACATACATAGAAACATACGGACATGAACTGTAATTGAAAAGTTTGTAATATTCAGTGCTCTAGTTAAATTGGAGGAAGCATCTCAAAAAGCAATGGAGTAAAAAAAAAATCTAAGATCCGAGTTATTAAGTCTGTAAGGGAGTTTTAACACCTAGTGCCCTAAAACCAACTGGTTTGGGAGTCACTGGCCCAAAGCTCGCTACATGGATCAAAGATGCTGCAAAAATATATATATATCTCTGAAGTCTGAGTAATTAAGTTCGTAGGGGTGTCTTAACACCTGGTGCCCTAAAGCCAACTGGTTTGGGAGCCACCGACCTAACACTCGTTATATAGATGGAAGATATTGTATATAAATTAAAAAATAAAATAAAAATCAAAGAAAAAATAAAAATAAAAATCAGAAAAATCAGAAAAATTATTCCTTTGCCATAAAAAAAAGGTGTAAATCTGATAGAACTTTAGGACAAAAATATTACTCTCTTATCAACTACACTTGTGACTGTTGTGGGCAAAAATGAGATTGATTAATACTTTGTTGGCTGTGTATATGGAGAATGGTAAATATAATCGGAGAATTTACTTATTCAGTAATTTAGAAAGAAACGAAACAACTAGTAACTTGGAGTAGAAGTTTCACACCTGATTAGTCACTAACTTCCTTTATCTCTTTTCTCTTGTCTTTTTGCTTTTGTGTCCATTAGTTTTACTACCTTTTTACTTTTGTAAAATGTTTGTGGGTATCTTTGTTGTAAACCCTCACGAGACTACAACTCGTCCAATAGGGACACCTAGGGGTTTAAAGGCTTGTTGCATACGCTAAATGCAACCGTGATCCCTACGAAAGTGGTTTAGTTTAATTTTAATTGTTTCTTGTATTTTATTTATTTATTTTTTTGCTCAAGGACTAGCAAAATGTTAGGTTTGGGGGTGTGATGAGCGGAAAATATATCAATATTTACCGCCCCTTTAACTTAATATTTGTTTAGTTTCTCGGGTTTGATGAACGTTTTGATGTGTTTTAGTTTATTTTGCAGATAAAATAATATTGGGACACAATGAAATCATTTAGGACGAAATGTGGGTCAAATAAGGGTAAAAATTGGACTTGACATATTAATTTTGGAGATTGGAAACTTGAAAGGGATTTTAACGAAGTGCAGTTTTGGAAATTCCAGTTTTGTGCATCTGTCGTAATTTGGGCATAACATTTTACTCCGATATCGGATTGAGCTGATTCAAGTGGCAGATTAAATAATACTGAAAGATCTCGACTTTGAAGAACAAAATAATTTCGAATTCTGAAGATTTCATGCCCGAAATTGATGAACCATGCAGAAGTGTGTTATGTGTAATTATTAAAGTCACTTTCAATCATTTTCAAAGCAAAAAATAAATTAATAAATAATAATAAAAATTATCAATCATCACCAAACATGATAAGAGATTAGTGGAGCAATTATTAATGGATTTGGTGGAGCAATTAGTGGAGCAATTAATAATTGATTTGGTGGATGATTTGATGGAGGCAAAATTTTGCCTATAAATACCAAGCCATTTCATTTGTAAAATTCATACTTTCTTCTAAGGAATTCCTTAAGAATACTAAGAAGATTGTATCTTGTTGTTTATTTATAGCTTTCAGTAATTAATTTCCGCTTTCGCACTTTCTTTTCTTTACTTTTCAGTTATTACTTTACGTAATTTACTTTTACGCACAGTACTTTTCTTTCTTTAATTTTCAGCATTTACTTTCATACTTCAGCATTTACTTTTCAGCAATTTTTCAATTTCAGCATTTACTTTCCGTCATTAATTTTCAGTATTTAATTTTCAGTATTTTACTTTATGTCTTTTATTTTATTTAAGTTTTTTTTACTACCCTACCCGTAAATATGTGTCGTAACTAAGCCAGTTATCTGGGGTTGTGATGAAATCCAATATCACCGGTTTTATAAGGGGTTAGATTATAGCTTGGGTAATATAAAGATTTATTTATTGAGTCTTACTCTTAATGCTTTTTCATTAACTGGCCATTAATAAAATTGAACTGGGAAACTTAAAATGAACTAGACATAGGGATTTTAAGTTTAAGACCTTAGACTCAATAGTCCACGATCTTCCTTGAGGATAGATAACCCTTTAATAGATTTCCTTACAGGATAGACATATACCTGTCGGGCGAGGGTAGCCATAATTGGAACTTAAACTTAATGAATCCAGATAATTTGGTTGACATAGACATATGGTTCAATTGGGTTAAACTGGGTATTTGTGTCTGACCATCGACAGAGGCTTACACATAATTTAGTGTTCCAGGTTAATAAATCAATATATTACCCAACTTTAAGATAACCACTTCATCTTTAAAATGATATTGGAAGAAATCACAACCATCGATAGTTTTTAATATTGAATTTTCTTAAATCCTACTTTCGAACAATTTTATTTACTTGTTTTTAAATTTAGAATCGTCACCATTTCAAATCAATCAAACAACTTGTTAGATACTAGTAATCATTTGACCTCATAAAATTAATAGATTAGATATTAAGTCCTCTTGGGATCAATATTTTTATACTACTTGAACGATACGTGCGCTTTCGTTATACGTGTGTGTTTACGCCGGTCAGTATCATATGTTGCTTGTTGCTTTTTTCCTTTCGGCCAACAATTCTGCTATTCCTGGTTCTTTTTCATACTCCTGGCCTTTGTTTTGCTGTTGGAATCCAGGTATTGGATTGTTCATTTGCCCTGAATTGTTGTTCCATACGAAATTGGGATGATTCCTCCCCCTTGGGTTGTAGGTGTTGGAATATGGATTGTTCCCATGTTTGTTGAAATTGTTGACATAGTTTATTGTCTCATCATGTTGGTTTGTCTCTGGTGCTCCTCCATATGGTGAACTTGTGGATCCAGCATTACCTTGCATGCTAAGAGTGTCCATGAATTTACATATCTGATCCAGCTTGGCATTCATTGTTGTGTTGGCTCCAACTTCATAAATTCCCATTATTCGTTGAATCATGCTCCTTTCTGTTGGCCACAAAGAATTGTTGTTGGCCATTTCTTCTTCATTAAATCCCAGGCTTGATCTTCTCAATTTTCCATTAAAGCTCCTCCAGCAGCAGCATCAATTATGGTTCTCATCAGTCCAAAAATTCCATTGTATAAGGTTTGGACTTGTAGATACTTTACAATCTCACGATGAGGACATTTCCGGAGCAATTCATTGTATCTTTCCCAAGCTTCGCGGAGGGATTCTGAGTCATGTTGTACGAATGATGTACTGTCATTCCTCAGTTTACACAGTTATAGTTGGGGAAAGTACTTTGCAAGGAATTTGGTGGCTAGAGTGTTCCAAGTTGTGATGGAATCTACTGGTAGTGAATGTAGCCAAGCCTTAGCTCTGTATTTCAATGAATATGGGAAAACACGCAGTCTCATTGCTTTTTCAGCTGTTCGGTAGTAATTGAAAGTGTCGCAAACTTCCAGGAAGTTGCTGGTGTGGGCCTTAGGATCTTCAGTTGCATTCCCCCCAAACTGAACTGACTGTTGTATCATTTGATGCATATTTTGATTTCACACGTATTTGCTAGTAAGGGAGGAAGTACAATGCATGAAATGAAGCCGTCAACCACCGGAATAGTTTTGTCTCGAATGGGAATTGGTGGTGCAACCTCCAAAGGTTCAGGTTCCATGTTGATTAATGCTCCTTGACCTTCACGTCTTTCTCTTCTCAACTGTCTGATGGTTCTTTCATTTCTTTCTTGGTCAAGTGGTCGGATTTCAAAGCTTATGGTTCATCTCATGTAGTGTCTGAGAACCTGAAACACAAGAAAATAAAAATAATAAGTAAAAATAAATTAGACACAGGTAAATGTATCTAACCTCAAAATTAATAGTGAAAGATAAATAAGTCCCCGACAACGGCGCAAAACTTGATCGGTGAAATCACACACGTAACGCAAATGCACATATCACTCAAGTAATATAAAATGTATCGATCCCACAAGGATTTAATATCTTAACTACTAATTTATGATGTTAAATATTTACGAGTATCTAATAGATTGATTGTTGATTGGATGGTGATTTTTGTCTGAAAACAAGTATAAAACAGTGCGAAAATAAATAAAAGGAAAATTCAGTATTATTAAACTATTTAGGGTTGTGAATCCTTCCAATATCTTTTAAAGATGAAGTGGTTATCCTATGTTTGTGTAATATATCGGTTTATTAACCTGGAACATGAAAATATGCAAAAGCCTCTATCGATGGTCAAATGCAAATACCTAGTTTAACCCAATTAATCATATGTCTATGTTAACCAAGTTACCTGAATTCATTAAGATTAAGTTCCAATTGTGGCTACCCCCGCCCAACATGTATATGTCTATCCTGGAAGGAAATCTATTAAGGGGTATCTAATCCTTAAGGGAGATCGTGGGCTATTAAGTCTAAGGCTGAAACCTAAAGTTCCTTCGTCAAATTTATTTTAAGTTTACCACATCAATCTTATTAATAGCCAGTTAACAAGAAGCATTAAGCTTAAGACTTAATAAATAAACCTTTATTTTACCCAAGACACAAAATAACCCCTTATAAACTGGTGTTATTGGAATTCATCACAACCCCAGATATGGTATTTAGTTACAACACATATTTAGGACTAGTAAAAACTTAAAAAAGTAAATGACATAAAGTAAAACTTGGAAATTAAAAAGATAAATAAAGCAATAAAGAAAATGATGGGTTTAGAGGATCCACTTTTATTACTTCTATTTTAGATATCTCTCTTATTATAATATATAAACTTTGCATGACATTACCAACCGACCATATAGGCGGTATCTTGATTAAGTCAGATTTATGATTAATTCCAACCGACCATAAAGGCGGTATCCAATTTAGTCAGGTTAAAATCATTTAATAAGTCCAACAGACCATTAAGGCGGTATCACATTAAGTCAGGTTTAAATAGTTTATATATTATAATTAAGGGAGATTAATATAAATATTAGTAATAAAAGCTTTACCCTTCACCCCATTAGAGGGGAGTTACCTCATCATACTGAAAATTAAAGTAAGAAAGAAGTATTGCGTAAAATAAAAAATTAAATACAGAAAGTTGTAAATAAACAAACAAGATACAATCTTCTTAGTATTCTTAAGGAAATCCCCAGAAGAATGTATCAATTTTACAAATGAAATGGCTTGGTATTTATAGGCAAAATTTGCCTTCACCAATTTCTCCACCAATTTCTCCACTAATTTCTCCACCAAACATGGCACAAAATATGGCACCAAATCCTTGGAAGTTTGATAATATTCATTTTTTATTTTTTTTTTATTTTGAAAATGACTTTAATAATTGCACATAACACACTTATGGATGTTTTGTCAATTTCGGTCATGAAAACTTCATAATTTGAAATTATTATGAATTTCAAAGTTGTAGATATTTGAGTCTTCTTTAATCTGGAACTTGAATCACCTCAATCAGATATTGGAGTAGAAAGTTATGGCCAAAATACGAACATTACGCAAAGTTGAAATTTCCAAAATTGTACTTCGTTAGAAGGCTATTTCAAGTTTCCAACCACCAAAATCCAAATGTCAAGTCTAATTTTGGCCCTTATTTGTTCCATATTTCATCTTGATTGATTACATTGAGTCCCGATTTTATTTTCTTTACAAAATAAATGAAAACACATCAAAATATTCATAAAACTCGAGAAATTATACAAAATATTAAGTAGAAGGGGCGATTACTATTGATATATTTTCTGCTCATCACGGCCATTTGAGCCTCAATTGTCTGGTAGTTTACCTGGAGCTGGTTGACGACTAGCTTGGAGTTTGACTGAACTTCAATCATTTTCACTTCGAGGCCAAGAGCCAAGGCCATCCCTGTGATAAGTGCTTCGTATTCGACGTCATTGTTGGTGGCTTTGAAGCCGCACTTAATGGCTTGTTGTATTAGATCTCCTTCCGGGGAAGTGAGTACGAGTCCCAACCCGCTTCCTCTTCGATTGGTTGAACAATTCGTCGAGAGTTTCCACACCCCAATCGACTAAACATTAAGGCAGTTGCTTTCTTTTTCAGCTAATGGTTGGAATGATGGGCTGAAATTAGCTATGCAATATGCTAAGGTTTGAGATTTGATTATTGTTTATGGCTCAAACTCTATGTCGTGCTCCTTTATTTCAATAGCCCACTTGGTCAGTCTACTCGAGAGTTCCGATTTATGGAGGATTCTTCTCATCGGATATGAAGTGATGACTATGATTGGATGAGCTTGGAGTATGGGCGGAGCTTCTGAGATGACACGACCAGTGCTAGGGTGAGTTTTTCTATCTGAGTATATCTAGTCTCGACATCCAACAGTGTCTTGCTCACACAGTAAACTTGAAACTGTTTCTCTTCCTCTTTTCGAACTAGTACTCCACTAACTGCATGTTGGGAAACCCTGAGGTAGATGAGAAGTCTTTCCACGTATACCTGTTTTAAGATGAGAGGTGAGAAGGTTGGATACTTTTTAAGTTTTTAGAGAGCTACATCGCATACTTCGGTCCATTCGAACTCCATGGACTTTCTTCGCACATTAAAAAATAAGAAACATTTTTCTGTTGACTTGGATATGAACTTATTTAATTTCGTTATTCTTCCAGCCAGTCGCATCATATATTTATGTTGGTCGGGGATGGAATATTGAAGACTGACTTTATTTGATCCTGATTTACTTCTACTCCTCTCTAAGTCACCAAATACCTATGGAATTTCCCTGATGATACTCCAAATGCGCAGTTTGTTGGGTTGAGTTTCATATTGTACCTCCTCATCATGTAGAACCCTTGCTCCATGTAGCTTAAATGATCGCCTGCCTTCAGGGATTTGACCAGCATGTCATTAATGAAGACCTTCATTGTTTTGCCTACAAAGTCTGAGAAAATATTATTCACCAATCGCTGATAGGTTGCTCCAACATTCTTTAATCTAAACTGCATGACTTTATAGAAGAATATCCTCATGTTGGTGATGAACGAGGTCTTTTCCTAGTAGTCTGTATGCATGCGTATTTGGTTATAGCCTGGGTATGCGTCCATGAAGCTGAGTAACTCGTGTCCAGCTGTTGTATCGACCATGGAATCAATATGAGGCAGTGGAAATGAGTCATTGGGGTAGGCTTTGTTCAGGTCCGTGAAGTCAATTCATACTCGCCATTTTCCATTCTCCTTACTTACGAAAACAATATTGGCCAACCACTCAAGGTACTAAACCTATTTTACTACATCTATCTCTATAAGATTCTGGACTTCTTGATTGATGACGTCATCCCTCTCATGGGCAAACTTCTTTCTTTTTTATCTCACTGGCTGGTAGTTTTGATCCACATTGAGTTTATGAGTCCTCATGCTGGGGTCGATCCCAGTCATGTCATAGTGAGTCCATGCAAAGTAATCATGTCGGCTAGAAAGGAAATCAATCAACATTTCTCTTAGGGTCGGATCTAATAGTGCCTCTATTTAGACTTTATGCTCTAGATGTCACGAGCGGATCTAAACTTCATCGAGCTCTTCTAGAGTCGGCTGCAGTACGTCTGCTCGACATGATCCATTCCTAAATTGATGTAAGGTGGCTAGTTTCTCATGTAATATCTCGGAGTTTTCGGAATATCTTTGGAAATTTCTCAAATTGAAGTTAGGTCTCGGATCGAAATGATATTGGAGAATAAAATTTTGAGTGTCGATAAATATGTTTGACTGTCTTGAAATTTCTCTATAAATATGGTCATCATTTCTAAAAATTACACACAAACCTTGTTCAATTGTAGAGAGAGAGGTAGCAGGAAAAAGAAAGAATACAAGTCCAGCCTACGACCGTTAGGCTGCCTTAGTCGACGAGTGTCACCACCACCGGAAGCGTCTCGTCGAGATGATTTCGATGATGTATGGTGGGAACCCTCATGCACCCTGAGTGGTTCTTATGCTCCTAATGAAACTATATCAATAATGTTTCTGATCCCACTTCGTTTCTTCGATCCATGTGTCATGCCACCCGCCAAATCGAAGCTATTGGAACGTACTACAAGGCTGTGGTGGCGGTTTAATTGATCAGCACTAGTTTTCACACAAATCAACACAAAAACGAGTTGTGAATAGTGACTCATTCGCCCGGGGACTTAGATTTTAATTTCATCGATTTCAGCATGTTCGTGGGAGCGTTAGGAGTATGTTGGTACCCTCGGAATTTTGGTATGACATCCCAGTAAAAATCTTACTATTTTAATATAAATAGTTTACATTCGGATGCTTCCAGTAGTGTCGTGGAGTAATGTATTGACTTATGTTTAATTAAATAAGCTATAATGTATTGAAATTGTGCTATCAGTAGAATCCGAATGAAATCGAAATGATTTGGACCGATCTAGTAGGATTAGCGAGTTTTCGGTAAAATTGAACTTTACACGTGTCTGTGTTTTGATGATACATATGATTTAACTGTGATGATATGATAATGTGCAGATGGTTTCAGAAAATCCTGGAAGGTTAAGAATCCTTCCACAGCATTTTCAGAAGCTTTTTTAAAAATATGTAATTCGAGGATTTAAGCTTATTGGATGTCTTAGAATGGTATATTATGATATAGTATGAGTATTAAGAAGGTTTCTGAAGAAAACAGGAAAAATATGAAAGATCCCAGATCCATTTATAATGTTTCCAGACTTTTGAGAGGATTTTCGGGTTTGAGATCGGAAAGTGAATTTGATGTTATGGATTTGTAGTATAAGATATTTTAAAAGTAACAAAACTAAAATCCTTGGAATCGGACTTGATTTCGGTGTTTTAGGAATGTCCAAAATTTTGTCATAGTTGAGTTGGGAATTCCGTGCAAGATCGATTCTAACTGAGTTTCACCATTTATTTGATAGATTTGACTAGAAGTATAAGTGTTTTCGTAGCTAGGTAAGTATTTCAGGCAATGAATACCCAACATATTGGTTGTTGTTTATTTCTAGAAAATATGTATATATATATATATAGTTTTATTGTTTCATAATTTACGAGTTATTTGTCAATTGATGATGGATTTGACGTGTGTTATGTGATGAGCCTTAATGTGTATGGATAAACTTGTAACATTAATATCTTTCAAAGTACGAATTTAGATATGTTTTTTAAATCATTTTTCAAGGTAATGCATTAAATGATTTA
Source organism: Zanthoxylum bungeanum (assembly GCA_019454045.1). NCBI lineage: Eukaryota > Viridiplantae > Streptophyta > Magnoliopsida > Sapindales > Rutaceae > Zanthoxylum > Zanthoxylum bungeanum. Next base: position 104,454 of record SKCR01030071.1, read on the forward strand.
GTTTTTAGAAAGTTTATATTTTGTTATAAAAGAATGGATCGAATATTGACTATGTTTGCAAATCATGATTTTGTAACACATGAGAAAGTTTGCGTGATTTTTTATGTATATGAGCATTTGCTTTAGAAATTTATTTTATCCTAGAATACACTTCGTGTACATATATGTGCCAGATTTATTTACTGTGAGATGAGGTCTCATGTTGCCAGTTTTATTTCGGATGTCAATTATTATCGTGTGGATGTCCCATGTTGTCAGCTTTACCGTATTGTCATAAGAGTGTATACAAATAAATTAATAATTTTATTTTATACAGATATGTCATTGTACGCGGGGCTACGACACAATCTCGGTGCGTATGGCGATGTTGGGGAGACATCTCAATTCCGATAGCTGCACATGTATTCTCAAAGCTTATTAATTTTTCATGATTTAAGAATTATGTATCATGATTTACAATTACGTCTCATGATTTAAGAATTATGTTTGCAATGTATGTGTGAAAAGTTTGGTTGATGAGTTGGTAATATGTCA